>JAGXOD010000013.1:0-160000 GCA_020368025.1 Brachyhypopomus occidentalis
AGGGCTGCAGCCTATTACCCTGACATGGTACAGATTGGTCCTTCAGTGAACAATTTTAATGCAGTATACGGTTGTTGTCTTATTTGTCTGTTTTGCAAAGCTGTGGTTACATATAGATGCATATAGATATTCTAAATATAATTTACATAGTTAACTTGTTTTTCTAAGGAACAAATATGTTTTTCCGACTTGCAGACCATTGTGAATATTCCATTTATAATGTTCACTTTTACAGATCTCTTTATTGTATCTCCCCAGAGTAGTGATGTCTTTCAGTTAATTCAGCTGAGAATTTAAGGTCACACATTTAGATCTAAATGAGCTGCTCCATTAACAAAGTGCTTTGCCTTGCAATTATGTTTTTACTTAGTTGATCTGTGTTGTACCAGAAGCAGTGAATGTTGCTTGTGTGCCTGTAGGTCAACATGCTGGTGCTGGGTAAGAACCTGGGCATCCCCAAACCATTTGGGCCGCAGGTGAACGGCACCTGTGCACTGGAGACAGAGATGCGTTCGCTGCTGGAGCCACTGGGGCTTAAATGCACCTTCATCGATGACTTTGCCTCTTATCACAAGCTCCTGGGTGAAGTGCACTGTGGATCCAATGTGCGGCGAGAACCTTTTGAGCTCCGGTGGTGGAACCTGGAGCTGTGAGGTCATAGCAGCCTGGACGCCACCTGCCCCACTGATCTCCAAATCCTACCTATAAAGAAACTAGGAAACAATTAGTTGATTTATAACAATAAAGTGTTGAAATGCTTCTTGTGTTTGGTGTTGCATTTAAATTTTAAATTTGATGTATTGCAATTAAGGACCCAAGGACAGGTCAGTTAAATAAGTGTTGTCAATAAAACATAATAATAATTTTTTCTCATTTGTTCTGCCATAAACTGACAACATTTTGACAGAGGATGATGCTAACATTTAGTATCAAGCCCCTACCACTGGAGGGCACACCTTTCTCTTAAATCGACAGCCGTCTTGTAAAGTGTAAAATCCTATGACACAAATAGTACGTTTTAATTCAAAATGGAATGGAACCAAACACTTTCTGGAAAAAAGATTGTCACCAAGTACCAATAATAAATATGAGCATTGATGTATTTGTTCAGTTTGCAAATTATAAATTAAATAATATGAAAGAAGTGTCTCCCATGGGCCCACCACCTGTGGGAGAGGTAGTACTAGGGGTTCGGTGCATTGTGGTTTGGGCAGTGGCCGAAGGCGGGGGCCTTGGCGTACCGACCCTCGGTTACTGAAGCTGGCTCTTGGGACATGGAACGTAACCTCTCTGGGTGGGAAGGAGCCTGAGCTGGTGTGTGAGGCTGAGAGATACCAACTAGATATAGTTGGGCTCACCTCCACACACAGTTTGGGTTCTGGAACCAATCCTCTCGAGAGAGGCTGGACTTTATTCTTTTCTGGAGTTGCCCAGGGTGAAAGGCAGAGGGCTGGAGTGGGCTTACTCATAGCTCCCCGGCTCGCTGCCTGTGTGCAACAAAATTCGAGCAGCTAGCTGTGCTTTCTTGTGCCATCCATCAAAAATCTCAAAGCCTGAACATTTCAACACATTTCTGTACCAAAACAAAATATTTACTACAAGCGTTGAGCTATGCAGAAATGCACTTCAAATGAATATCCACCAATACTTGGAAAACAAGAAATAAAGTGTATGGTGTATAATGTTTTACACCTAGACTTCACCTGATTTATGTATTCTGCCATAATTCGGTTCATTTGATAAGATCTGAAATTTGATCTGAAAATATCTGAAATCTGCACAAAGGGTGGGTTCTATAACCTGATGATAAAGAAATTCTTGATGTGTGTGTCTTTAAAACGGGATGGGGGCTCAGAGTCACACACACACTATGACTACTACTACAGTTTTTCTCAGTCTCTATGGTCTATTTCTTGAAACACTGTGAAAATTTGCTAAATAGTAAGTGCATTTCTCAAAACAATTTGTACAAACAGTACCACACAATGCATTACCAGCAAAAAGCCCATCACTTACTCAAAATCCCTCATTCATGTTCCAAAAGTATGTATTTATGTCAAAAACATGTCAGTGTCATCAGAATTACAAGCGCTTGAGTCATTGATTACAAACATGACAGTCAGAATAATTGTTTTAATATATGAGTGTACTCAAATGTAAAAAAATTAATGGCTAAGGTTTTGATGATTCACTGTACATTTCTATAGTATAAAGTTACACATTACTGTATGTGGGAGACCTGTACAACACTAGTCAGACCTCTGCAACTTATACCAGACCCATATAACACTTGTCAGACCTCTACAACTTTTACCAGACTCCTACAACTTACTGTGTGTGGTAGACCCGTACAACACTAGTCAAACCTCTACAACACTAGCCAGACCTCTGCAACTTATAACAGCTCCCTACAATGTATAACAGACCCCTACAACTTATACCAGACCCATACAATGTATAACCGATCCTTACAACTTATACCGGACATCTACAACATTTACCGCACCCCTACAATACTAGTCTGACCCCTACAACATATGCCAGACACCTACAAATTATATCAGATGCCTACAACAGTAGTCTGACCTCTACAACATATCCTAGAGCCCTACAACTCTAGTCAGACTCTTACAACTTATACCAGACCCTTACAACACTTGACAGACCTGTACAAGTTATACCAGACCCCAACAACTTATACAAGACCCCTACAACCTACAACCCATACAACACTAGTCAGACCTCTACAACTTTTGTTGGCTAATCACTGGTTCGGCATCTCTTGCATATTGCAGGCTACATTCTGAGAAATCCCAGTAAAAAAAAATTCATATTTTTAGTACCTAAAATAATTGCCCAGAAAGAGGCAATCATTCTTTTTCAACATAAATATTTATTTGCTTCATGTCATTTTTCATCAGCTCACTTAATTAGTAAACATGTAGCTGCTTATTTCCTTTTGTGCTGCATTTAACTTCAAACCATAAAGTGACATCAGTGGGGACAGAAAATGAGACACGAACACACACTGGATGAAACCCAGAGTCCGAGAAAGTGTGACAGGTGACCAGGACAAGAGCCAGACTTGGGACGTGAGATGGTCTACACACAGGAGGAGGAAAAATTGGGTGTGAGATGGGGCAGAACACTGGGTGGTCAGGGGGACGGCTGCTGCAAGGCTGGTAGGACAGGGGACTGAGCAGCAGGAAGCATGGCTGCACATGTGGAGCTACAGGAGGCAGGGAGGCTGGCGTGTGCGGAGGGGAGGCAGCGTCCAGGGACTTTGGCTGTGCGGCGGTGGCTGGAGGGTGTTCAACATCCGGACGATACATAGGTGTGGTGGCACAGAAATGCTGAAGAATGCCAAATTTGTAGAATGTTAATTCCATTTAGTTCCCTTTTCTGGTCTTCAGGCACTGTCACCATGGTGTCACGCACATGATGGCAGATCCTTTACAGCAATGTGTTGCAACCTGTTGCTTTTTATGAAGAAAGTGATGCAGATGTGTAATTTCAGAACGTTCTTTCTATTTAGTTCTTTTTTCAGGTCTTCAGACACTTTCACCATGGTGTCACGCACATGATCGCAATTTACTTACTGCAATGTTGTAATTGTAACATGGTGACTTGTCAGAAAAATGAATTAGATCCTGGCTGTCTTAGATGGTACAACAGAGGCCAACTGGGTGAGCCACCAGAGGTGTTTTGTCATGGTAGGACCCAAGTGTTGAACTTAAAAGCCAATTGGGAGGTGAGATGGAAACAAACATTTTATTAGTGGAGAGCGGGATAAGAACCGGGGTCACTGCATTGGCAAACCGATACTCTACTGCTAGACTGTAGAGTGTCACTTAAAGTTGAAAATAAAGAAAATAAAACCTCTGCTTACTGTTTCTGTGTGAAAATGGAACCAAGGACACCATACAAAAACTGGCTCTCTCAAATGCAGCAGAAAGATTAACTAAGAACAAACTGATTTCCCAATCAAAAGAACAATAACAGGAGAAATGTTATAGAGAAATGGATAGATTTGCCCTTTAGCTTATATTTGTAAAATTAGTGGAAACGAGAGTGACAACTCGAGGGAGAAGAGAAGAACTCAAGTAGAGAGAGTGAACAGGAAGTCGAGGGGAAAATCCCACTGGCTCCTACTAAAATTACTAGTCAGTTTGTATGCCAGAACTCTGAACAAAGCCTCAGCAACATGAGTCTGTTTTCCCAGTTCTTATAAAGCCTATCCATCAGGTGAGGCTCATTTGGCCTGATTGCCACATAATGTAGGCTCCCTCTGGTGGCTGACGGTGGTCCAAACCTTAGCCAACCATTACAGTAATAGTCTATATTGTGGTCTATATAATGATCATGTTGTATACAGTTTTGCAAAATCATAATCCTAATGCCATATGTTGCATCTTTATAAAGAAAGTGATGCAGATGTGTGTGTGTGCATGTGCCCCTTCGCAAAGCAAGCTCTAATCAATAAAATTAAGTGTACGTGGTTCTAAATTAAGTGGACATGGATGTAAATTAAGTGTACCTGGTACTAATAGGGCAGCCTGTGTGAGCATACCATTAGTTTTCACCTTAGGCCTAGTGCTCTGTGTCATTTCAACTGTCACTCAAATGTCACAAGATCTTCAAGCTATTCTTCAAAATGCTGTTCTCTTTCATAATAATCTAAAAGTCAGTTACTGGTGTTTCGACCCTGTGTGGTCACATGGGGGCACCGTCTGTCTTAGGTTGTGGATATGTGCCTGTTTCCATGTATATTTTAGGCTTCGCCATACCTAATCACCCGATGCAAACCCTTCCCCCTCACATGACTGTCGTCATCCCTGATTGGATGCATGACGAATAAAAAGAAATTGTGGAAAACTTTGAGGAGTTCTGAAACTCGAATGCACCTGTAACCCTAGGGAAGGTAAGTTTTTTCATGTGTGCAAGGGGACATTGATTAGCCAGTACTTTACAGAGCAAAAGGGCAGTTAGTAGTGTCCCTTATTTGAGACAGGGTCATTTGTGGGATTATGTCCAATGCACCGAGAGAGAGGCAGATCATGAAAGGCAAGAACAAAAGCAATTCTGACAAAACTAATTCATGTGTAAACAATGTCGAACTGAACATGCACCATGCAGTTATCCCACCTATGGTAAACAGTGTAAAGCACATGAGAGAATGAATCACTATGCTAGGATGTGCAGGAGCAGTTGTACATAAAGAAGTCGCATGCTAAGAGTTACCCCAGGTCAAGTCTTCACCATTCCATCTATGGTAATATAAACAGTTCTATAATGCAGATCTTATGTGCAGAACATCACATCACACTTCACAGCTGATCCTCAGATCTAGATGTGTGCAAAATGCCTGCAGAACATGAAAGGGTTACAATTTGGAATGATTTCCAATGCAAATTACAATACACTGTGTTCAAAGGCTTACCATTATTTGATGGGAGCTACCTGGAGACCTCACCGCCTTATCTAACAGCATTGTACAGTATTTAATTTAACAACACATAAATGAGAGCAGGGCAGATTTTCCTGATGTTTGAAAGGCATAAATTCTGTGATGAAACTGATGGTGGGTCAGGGGTTCTTTTGCTGCAAGAGCCAGAAACAGCACATGGCCCTACATTTACATTTACGGCATTTCGCAGACGCTCTTATCCAGAGCGACTTACAAAAGTACTATGTGTTCAGTCAGAATATGCATCTCTATCTAGTATAAACAGGTTTAAGTCCAAACTACTTGAGGTCAAGCACTGCCATAAACCGTTGCTAGTGCTGATGCCTAGAAAGAAGACAACAAAATATAAGATTAGACAATACCTATCAAGACTGAAATACCTACAAGACTACATGCAGTATAGTGCAATACTTAGCAAGTGTTCCTAAAGATAAAGTGCAATTACGCTTTATACCAATGCTTCAGTTGATTTGTGCTTATAAGTGCTTTACAAAGAGATGGGTCTTCAGGCTGCGTTTGAAAACCGCGAGAGAGTTCGCTGTTCGGACAGCCAGTGGAAGTTCGTTCCACCATCTGGGTGCCAGGACAGAGAAGCATCTTGTCTCGTGTCTTCCTTGAATCTTGAGGGATGGCGGGTCAAGTCGATCCGCATTTTGAAGCGCGAAGGGCTCGAGGTGCGGATCGACTTTTGACCATTTCCATAAGGTATGGAGGAGCTGGTCCATTTTTGGCTTTGTAGGCAAGCATCAGAATTTTAAACTGAATGCGAGCAGCCACAGGAAGCCAGTGAAGGGAGCGTAGCAGTGGAGTGACATGAGTGAACTTGGGTAGATTGAAGACAAGCCTTGCTGCTGCATTCTGGATCAGTTGCAAGGGCCTGATGGCCTGCAGAGGAAGACCAGCCAGGAGTGAGTTGCAGTAGTCGAGCCTTGAAATGACAAGAGACTGGACAAGCACCTGGGAGGCCTCCTGAGAAAGGAAGGGTCGGATACGTCGGATGTTGTAGAGAAAATATCTGCATGACCGAGTCAGGTTCGTAATATGGGCAGAGAACGACAACTGGTCATCCAGTCACCCCAAGGTTTCTTGCATCTTTAGACGGTACAATCAAAGAGTTCTCGAATGAGATGGCAAGATCCTGCTGAGGACCTGTAGCTCCAGGGATGAACAGCAGCTCAGTCTTGCTGGGATTGAGCTTTAGATGATGAGCTGTCATCCATGAAGAGATGTCAGTCAGACATGCAGAGATACGACTGCAAACCTGAGTATCAGATGGTGGGAAGGAAAGCCCTACTCCTCTGGGACACAGACAGACCAGGACGGAAGACAGTTCAGTGAGGTGGACAGCTTACACACAGACAGATGTCCACGTGTGTCAGATGGGACTGCGTGTAGCCACAGATTTTCATTTAACAAATTAGTCACATATTGATTCACACTAGTGGACTGGTATCAGACACACGTTTTAACCTGATGGCAAATCAATACAATTTGTATGTAGATGAAACACAGCTTATCCTAAATTGTAAAACCCAATGAGACTGCCTAAAGAATTAGGCCAGTGTTAGTGAAAACAGCTGACAAAGGCTTGTTTGTTTTCCATGATTATTTATTAGACAATTTATATAGGTCATTAAAAAATGTACATATTTTAACATTCAAAATCAAATCCATAATACACTTAAACAGGTTGAAATTGCATTGCAATATAACCTAGGATGACCTAGGATGTAATATGACCTAATTCTCCTAAGGAAGAAAAACAGCTATACTAACAATTCATCAAAACTGTTTTTTAAGACATGAACAAATTGTGATATACAGTCATTAAATTATGAAGAAATATGAAATATTTGTTTTAGTGTTATTGAGCAGACATGTTCACTCCCTCTAAAGAACAATCTGTTCAATACAGAGGTCACATCCATACTGAACAGCAGTCTGCTAACAAAGTCTGTGACAAGGAGAGAGGCTGCACCAGGTATGCTTCATGCTAAGTAAACTGTCTCCTGTAATTACCAGCTATGTGACAGTCCAGACCAGACCTGAGCACTGCCTAGTGTTGCATGGCAGGTGCTCAAGAGTTCAAGGGTCAAAGGACGAGGTGGTGCAAATGCACACACTGCAATTCACACGAATCTGGACTGATTTATACCAAACCTCTCACCCACTCATCTCACAAACCAACACACACATACACACACACCCCTCCTGAAGCAGGGATCTATGTTATGTCTTTGTGTCGAGGTGGACGATGAATGTTCCGGACAACACACTTCACCATCCACTCAATTCCTTCGTTCACCCCTTCACTGGGGGGAAAAAAGGCAAAATAAAAGTCACACTGTACTCTTATTAAAACACTTCCTTTTCAATGTAACAAGCAAACTGCTTACCAAGCAACATGAAGAAAAAAACAGCATAGTTGCTATAATTACTGCACTATAATATTTATGAAATCTACATACTCATAAAAGAATATTTCTAATTTATAAACAACTGTAATTTGGTTTAAAACCTACATATTAGAAAGCCAGTGTGCTTTTCCCATTTCCTTTTTGGAAAGTGAGGAGTTCCATTTATTTTCCAACAACTAAATAAAAGACAAGTGAGAAAGCAGTGAAGATATGCTTACCCAGTCAGAGCAGTACAGGGCTGGACCAGGCAGTCTCGTTTGCCAATTTTTGGGGCACAGTCACTGAATGCCGTCTTAATGTCAGGGACAGACAGACAATTCTAGAAGAAAGAGGCACACGAATAGGAATTACATGCCTATTTCAATTCTGATTCCAATACATGTTGTTTAAACAAGTATGTCATTACAGATGGTCATAAGAGGGTAGAGTGGCTTTGATGTTATAAATGTATTTGCTGATGAAGCACTTTCTCACTGTTCTGAGACCTACTAAATATTTTCTATGGCTGTTCTGGCTGTGGACAATCTAGCTAATAAAAAACAATGTTGGACCAACACTAAAATACGATTTTTACATTCAGCTTAATTTTGCCCAATAGAGTATTAGGCCAAGATAGTTAACTAGGCTAAAGTTACTAAGGTTGCCACTAAAGCTTGCTGTGTGTGTTGTAAATAACATTATAATGGTTTACGGATGTGTTGTAAATCACATTATATTACAGTGGATTGAGGCCCTGAGACATAGTTCAACTTACTGTTAGATACAACATGGCCAGTAAATACACTAACATCACAGGACTGTGACTTCATTTGTATCATATTGCCAGTAATCCCAGGAAGCTAAATATCAATCCCACATATACTGCAGCATTGCTCTGTCTAAAGTTACTGTTTAACCATAATCATTTACTGACTTTTTATATGATAGCTCATATTTTCTGATAATATTAAAAACCAAGTAGTCAAAGTCAATTGTGTTTAGAAAAGAGTTATTGACTGTTGCTTACAATTACACATACGTTTAGCTCAGAGTTCACCAGAAACCATGATGAGACAAGACCATTTGCAAAGGAATGCATACCTCTACATCCTGCTTATTTGCAAGCACAAGGAGGGGCACACCTTCAAGAGCATCACTGCTTATCATTTTCTCTAATGAGGAAAGAGAAAAGTCAGGGCCCATGTCATTCTCATTAACCAATAACCATAAACCAATAAATGTTTAGTAAGGTTATACATTATTACCTATACCTGAGCATGAAACATTCATTTAATGTCCCTAAAATAATTTCATATTATATGCTGAACAGGAATTCAAAAATGCTACTCAGGTATTCTAGATAAAGTTAAGAACGTCCAGTGTCACTTGTGCAATCCATAGTCAGCACTGTAAACTCACCAAAGGCATTCTTTGACTCAGTCAAACGCTCTTCATCTGTAGAGTCAATGACATAGATGACTCCATGAGATTCTGCATAATACTGTCGAAGAAACATAGTTAAAGCTTGTAGCACGAAGACTAAACTTTAGCAGCATTAAGGATACAATCACTTTATTAAAAGTTATTAAAAGCTAAAGATTTACAAAATTAAAAAGTGAACAGAAGGCCAGGAAGCAAAACAGTTTTTTTTGCAATGATTAAAGCTACTGGAGTTTTAATTCTATACTATGTCATAGCAAAGACACGGTATTGATGAGCCACGGACAGCAATGTGCCCTTTATTAAACAACAGGACTTCTAAGTTATTCTCTGGCAGCAATGCAAGTGATATCATACGAACACTCACTTTGTCCCATAATGACTGCAATTCTTCTTGTCCTCCAAGATCCCAAAACATCAGACGTGCTTTACCCACATCTATGGTGCCAACTGTGCGGGGATGTGAACTATGTTAGAAGCAAAACTGTTCCATGTTCTTCATATGGCTAAGCACTAAAAAGAAGACGAAATCCTTACTATTCAAACCGACGGTGGTTGTGATTTTGGAAAGGCTCATTCCTTTGTAGTTCTTGCTGAATTTTGTTTTGGTTTGTTCCAAAAATGTCTAAGACAAAACCAAAAGATAATTAGATGGGCACCCTGGTATATTTAGTAGAGTAAAATGAAGATTGGCTGTCTGTTTAGTTAGCTAGCTAGCCTATTATGCTACAAATGATGGCTAGTCAGTAAAACTTACCGTTTTGCCTGCATTATCGAGCCCAAGAATTAAAATACAGTATTCGTCCTTTTGGAACATGTATTTGTAAAGACCCGATAACAAAGTGTACATCCTAAAATGTTAACTGAAAATGGGCTAGCTTTTGCCGGCTCACATCACATTAGCGATAAGTTGAGCTAAATTAGCTTTTAAGCTAACTAGCTGGCTAGCTAGCGGAATAAACCAGCTCACCAAAACAGAAGACAACACTTATACGATTATTTACTTCAAAAACTAATGTGAAAAAGACACGAAATTATGAAAATTAAAACGATGTTTTTCAATCCTTTTGACAGTAGCCAGCAAAATATACTGTAACTAGCTAGCTAAATACTTTCATGTAGCTTGTAAACACTTCCTGGGAAGTTACTGACGTAATATTGTGGATTGTGGGAGTAGTAGTAAAATGTGTAGCTTGATGATCTGTATACTAAGTGGTCTACTAAGATACCATTATTCCTTAATGTGACATAATTTAACAGAATATACCTATACGTAGCATAAAAATATAATATTTTGGCATCATTTGTCGCACAGTGAATGTTTTGTTGTTCTTTTTTTATTTATACCTCAATAATTTCATTTGAATTGATCACAAACTCATCGTGGCTCATACTCAAAATTATTTCCCAATATTACTGGAACCATTTCATGTGTGTATACACAGGACATAGTGTGGGTTAAATTATATTGTAGCTTAACGTTGCCATTATTAGTTATATTGTAATATATTATTATATTGTAGTGTTCTTTGCTGCATGGCAAGCTATGTACCTATTCAGTGACTCGCTAGATAGCTAGCTAATTTTATCTTAGAATTGCTGAGCTAATTATCTTACATTTAAATGCACAAATAACCTTTGTTGTAATTGAAATAAAGTATTCCATTTTAAATTAAAGATGTCAGACAAGGGCTGAGGAGATTTATGACTTTGTGAAGTTAGCAGTGAATTGCGTGGGATCAGTTTATGAGGTGATATCAGTTCTCCTGTGCAGATAATAGTGGAAATGTTAGCAGCCAAATAGAATTCTCAAGACACTCTTTTTCTATTTGAGCAGTTTTGCACTATGTCTGTCTAACGGCCCTCAAAGCAAATGCCACTTGGTGCCCATCTTGGCGCAAACATTACCCAGGACTGTGTATAGTGACTGGTTGGTGACATTATAGTAGCAGAGGACAGGGGCAGCTGTGATCAGCTGCTGTAGCTTCTCAACTGCAGCTACAATCTTAGGTAGACAGTGACATTGATTTCTTTATCCAAGGTTCACACACTTCGGAGAGGCGTGGCATGAATCTGAAGAGATGATACAAAATCATTGAACTGCTGCATTCCACAAATGGTATCTATGTGGAAAGGCATATCTTGTGTAGTATAGTATAGTTATATATGGTATAGTTCAGGTTCAGCACAAAAGCCTTTGGCTGGCAAAACATCCATGAAGTGGACTTCTTTGACTTCAATCTACAGCTACTTCAGACACAGATGAAGCTCTACTCCTCAGCAGTGGTCCATGAGGGCTATAATTTTAGCAGTATGATGCCAAAGTCATGTGACCTCCTCATCACTTTCACCACAGCCAACACTGAGGACATCATTTGCTTGGGGCTCAACTTCCCTTAAACCTGACAGGAGTTTGCTTTCTTGGCTAAACTTCAGGAACTACCAAAACTCCAGTGGCAGTATAACCCAGCCTTTCTAGCTCCGAGGTGTTCAGAATGTCATGAGGCAGCACTTCTCACAGAGTTTGCACTGTAGGAAGGCATCACAGGCATTCATTTACATTTACATTTACGGCATTTAGCAGACGCTCTTATCCAGAGCGACTTACAAAAGTACTATGTGTTCAGTCAGAATATGCATCTCTATCTAGTATAAACAGGTTTAAGTCCAAACTACTCGAGCTCAAGCACTGCCATAAACAGTTGCCATTGCTGATGCCTATAAAGAAGACAACAAAATATAAGATTAGACACCTAGCAAGACTGAAATACCTAGCAAGACTACATGCAGTATAAGTGCAATACTTAGCAAGTGTTCCTAAAGATAAAGTGCAATTACGCTTTATACCAATGCTTCAGTGGATTAGTGCTTATAAGTGCTTTACAAAAAGATGGGTCTTCAGTCTGCGAAGGCATGATTTCATGAAGGAAATCATGCGGGCTTGTCGCACCTTATAAACACATCATCAAGTGTTGGCATAATTAGTTAGACCTCTTTACAACAAATTGAGAGGTTCAGAGTCAATGCAGATCCTTATCTGCTTTTTCATTATGGTCATGCCAATAATCCAGTCTGTAGGCCTACAGATAATAATGAGCTGCTGCTTTGTCATGAAAACAAGTTGCCCACTCTCATCCTTATGAAGCTTAACAGTAAAGATCATTCCAAGGCACTTACACTTGGAACCTGACGATAGTGGGCTTTGATCTGCATTAACATTCAAACATGCACCCTCAAACTGTATACCATGACCTTATCTAAGAGAGTTTATTATTTCACCAGAGCAGATATTGAGAGGGCAGCAGTGCTTTTGTGCTTTTGGGGAAGAATTTCATTTGTCTTCTAGGTTCATAACATTACTATTTGCATCTGAATCCTACTGACAAACCTTGCAGTACAAAGTTGAAAGTACAAAGTTCATGGATACTTTTGCAGAGTCCACAGGTCCACATAAATGTCATCACCTCACCTCATGTGGGCCACCAATGAAACCTAACATGCTTAACTCATGTCACGGAAGTATGATGTAATCATCTAGCAAAATAGTATAAGAACCATGGTCTGTGAGAGGGGGGCAGCTCTCTCTTGCAGACACTTTGAGTGTATGTAACGGAGATCTCTGGATCGATCCATCTTTCTGTCTTTAACAAACTCTGTAATTTACTTTGATACCTAACCCTAATGTGTTTTACTATTCTCACCATTAAGGTTCAAAATTTCAATGACAAACTATGTTCTTACGAAATGAGAGGCACAGAGGAATCGACATGATGTGAATCATGGAGCTACAGCCATTCTGGGCTTATCATGTGTTTTATAATGGCGTCATGTTTGAAATGCTGTCATGTCATGCTCATATGTTGTGTGTTTGCCTCTGTGTCTATCATTCAAGGTGAAGCCCTCTCAGCAAGACACTGTTCACACGGGAGCCACACAAAGCAGTGAACTGATTCACTAAACCGATCCGCTGAAACGATTTTCTGAACTGATTTGCTGAACTGATTTGCTTTTAATTGACACTCTAGTGCAAACAGGGTGTTCAAAAGAGGAATACAAAAAGAAGAGAAAAAACATATTGAACAAAACAAAAACACAAAAGTGCAGAGCATTCAACATGCAGGAAAACCCGAACAATTAGGACCTGCAGCATCAATCAGACTCACTCAGACCTGCTCGCTAACTGTAAGGTTCCGGAGAAACACAAAGAGAGCAAGGATCCAAGTACAAGAGGTTCTTTATTTTCTCCACCAGAAATAACAACAGCAGCAGTGGAGTCTCTGGAAATAAGGCACACACAAACACTCATACACAGAAGTATCAACTTTGCCCAGAAGTAGGTCGGACGGTCCAGGTCGGCAACG
The DNA here is from genome assembly GCA_020368025.1 of Brachyhypopomus occidentalis. Taxonomy (NCBI): domain Eukaryota; kingdom Metazoa; phylum Chordata; class Actinopteri; order Gymnotiformes; family Hypopomidae; genus Brachyhypopomus; species Brachyhypopomus occidentalis. The sequence continues at coordinate 13,665 of JAGXOD010000013.1, forward strand.
GGAGGTCAGAGTCCGGTGGGTAACCAGGGGCTAGACAGGAGACGAGGTCTGTGGACAGAATGCAGGTCAGTGCACAGGAGAACAAGAAACGCTTAGTAGTCCACATGAGGGGCAATAATAAGGGTAAGAGAAGGAGGAGCTATATATGGAGAAAGAGAGGGGTGTGACCAGTGAACGATTGGGAGGCGGAGACTGAATAAGTACTGTGGACTTCTGGAGCCAAGTTGTGCTCCCCTAGTGGTGGATTTAGAGGTTGCCCGGGTGGCACGCGTGACACTAAAACAGCATCAATCAGACTCACTCAGACCTGCTCTCTAAAACACTATCAGACTCATTCGGATCCGCTCTCTAACGCAGTGTCATACACATCCAGACCTGCTCTCTAACGCATTATCAATCAGACTCACGTAGACTGTTGATTGGTTGGGAGGCTGGGAGGCAGGGCGGTCTGTGTTGGGGGCAGGCTGAATGTCCTCAATGTCCACTGGTGTCTGAGGGAAAAGTGCAGAATTGGAAACAACACCTTCACTATACAATCACCAGGACAGACAGAATTCACTATACGATCACCAGGAATGGACAGAATTCACTACATGATCACCAGAGTGGACGGAATTCACACACACCACAACACCTTCCATTCATCTCACCTTTTCATCCTTGCTGTGCTCCTCGCTGAAAAACCAGGTATACTGGACACAATGGACAAGAAAGAGGAAGAAGCTGTTCAGTACAAATCCAGTACAGGGAACTCAAGTGCCTCAAGAGCTGGAGATTTGAATAATGTATTCAGTCATAACTGAATTGCTTTGGATAATAGCATCAGCTAAATGCAGAAAATGTAAATGCAATGTGACGTGGAACAGCATGCTTGGATGCTGGGTGAAGTGTTGACAGAGCTTACGTGCAGGATGAGAGTCTCAATGATCCTTTGCTGGTCAGGCAAGTGGGACAGCATGTCTATCATGTTGTCCTCCGTTGTTCGCACGAGAGTGGGACCAAACACCAATGCCAAGTTATGAGGGTCCATCTGCTCACACATACACACACACACACGGACATGCACGCACACACACAAGCATGGACACACACACACGGACACACACACACACACACACACATGGACATGCATGCATACACAAACACACAAACAATTGTATGCCCAGCGCAACAATGCAAAATAACCCAAAGTCCAATTACAATCTAACACATCTAACCTTGTTCTTCTCAGAGTGGTCAGCTACCGTCTTCAAATGACCAATCAGAAACTTCAGAGTCTGTAAGTAATAATCTGGCAAATCATGGATCTGGAGACAAACATACAGACAAGCACACACACACACAGATACACAAGTGTTACATACAGAATACAGATGTGAAGGGAAAGACATAGAATTGTATCTATAGGAACACCATCCCTGTATCAACAGGGTAAAGAGCTGTGTGAGGTGGTCGCCCAGTGGATCAGGTATGTGTGGTTGTACTGGGAGCACTGGTGAACATACCAGCTTCTTCAGGGTCTTCAGCCTGTCACTGGGGTTCTGCATGCGGTTGGCATCAATGAAGTCCTTGTATTTGTCTGTCAGGCAAACACAGAGAATCAAAACACAGGCAATGTGCAGCAGCTTTGCTGAAGTCCCGCCACCAGAAGGTGCCCTCGTGCGCAGGGACATGAGCGAGCAACATTTAAAGAAAAACAGACACTGAGGTCAGCTGAGAGAGGAGCGTGACACACACGTGACAGCCATCTCACCATCAGTGAAGAGGGGCTCTGGAAGTTTCTGGAAGAAGGACTTGAGCAGACTGCTCACCACGTTCAGGTTCTGCCACCGCTGGAGAGAGTGAAGGAGAGAGAGGGAGAGGGAGAAAGAGGGAGGGAGAGAGAGGGAGATAGGGAGAGAGAGAGAGAGGGAGAGATACATGTTGTTGCTACCTGACCTGATGTTGCTACTCAGCTAACAGCAGAGTCCTATTACACGTGGATAATTGGCATCACTCACACACACACACTTGAAGAAACAAACATACAGAAACATGCAGCTGGATCAAATTATTTACATTTACATTTACGGCATTTAGCAGACGCTAGACTTATCCAGAGCGACTTACAAAAGTACTATGTGTTCAGTTTCTAAACATCTGTACTGACATACAGTCGTGCTCACAGGGACTGATCAGACAGCTCCACAACAGGTTGATTCATGTTTGATCTATTAAAATTATCCCAGTCTGAAAAACCAATTCAAACCAATTCAATGTCCAGAGACCCTTGTCCAGAGACAGCCAGTAGCACACACGCATGTGCGCGCATATGTGTGTGTGTGTGTGTGTGCTGGCGTGGGCAGAGACCACCTACCTCATCCGTGGTGTTGATGACACTGCCCTTGTTGAGCTGCTCCTGCAGACTGGACACCACAGAGTTGATCCCTGGAACCCTGTAGATGCCCATAGTCTCCAGACCCCCCATCTCCTCCAGCAGGACACAGCATGTCTCCACGATGAGGGGGATGAACTATACACACATACACACACACAAATACATATGCACACATGTATGCACGCATGTACACACACATATGCATGCATGTATACCCCCCCACACACACACACACACACACACACACAAGGCCAAGATAAGGGGAGGCTCTCCAGAAGATGAAGTTTGCCAGTGCATGTGCTGGTTTCCAGTACTGAAGTTCGAACCTTGTTATTGGTGCCTGACTGGCAGTCCTCAAGCCGCACACCAAAGGCTTTAGGCCCTTTAGGTGCCTTCTTCACCTTCTTCATGAAGTTAATGCCCCATGGATATTTGGGAGGGCTACTCTCCTCTGAGAGAAAGACACAAAGAGAGAGAACAAGACAGAGAAAGAAAGACAGAGAGAGAGAGAGACAGAGATTGAGAGAGAGAGAGAGAGAACAAGACAGAGAGATTGAAACAGATACAGAGAGAGATTGAGACAGAGAAAGAAAGACAGAGAGAGAGAGAGAGACAGAGAGAGACACAGAGATAGAAAGAGAGAGAGAGAGAAGAAAAAGCATAGCCAATAATGATGTGGATGATTGGGAAAGAGAGACAGACACTGGGGCTGTACAGGCAGCATGGAGGACACGTCTCACCTCTGCTCTCTTGTTTAGGGGAGTGTGGGGGAGCGGAGCTGCTGTCAGCCTTGGTGAGCATAAAAGCCATCCGTGGCTCTTCGGCCGAACAGTTGGGCTTACTACACAACGGACTGCAGGGGGAGCCAGAAAGAGAGAGAGAGAAAGAGAGAGAGAGAGAGATGACAAGTCAATGTTAGCAGATCTCCTCCTCATCCTCCTCCACTGCCTGTGATCGTGTTGTTATTATTATTATTATTATTATTACTAACACACTCACCTGTGTTTTCTGTAGTCATTCAGATTCTTGCTGATGAGAGCTTGCCAGAAACCCAACTTCTACAACACACACACACACACACACACACAATATCCCTAAATCAGTGACAGGAACTGACAGAAGTACTCTCCCAATCTCACTCTTTCTCTCTCTCTCTCACTCTCTCTCTCTTTCTCAGCCCTCCACCATTGAGGAACGGATTTAGTTCCGGTTCTGTCACAGACCCGGCCCGCGTTTGCACCAGTTTTTGTAGGAACCACCGCTGCGTTATCGGTGGAGTGCACAGACTCAGGGGTGGTGTTGGGGTGGTGTGTACGGTGGTGTGGGTGCAGTGTGAGGGCAGTGTGAGGGTGGTGTTAGGGTGGTGTGGTGTGTGGTGTCTCTCACCTTGCCCCTCTTACTGTGGACCTTGTTGTAGTGGAGCCCCCCATCTTTCCTCACACTGCTGTACGACACGCTGCCCAGCTCAGAGGATGAGGGATGTTTGGAGCAAGCATCAGCTGGCTCCAGGCTTTCTAGAGACTGCACACACACACACACACATGTATGCATGTACACACACACGCACGTATGCACACATATATACAGACACGCAGATATACACACACATACACACAAATGCACGCACACACACAAAAGGCCAAGATAAGCGGAGGCTCTCCAGAAGATGAAGTTTGCCAGTGCATGTGCTGGTTTCCAGTACTGAAGTTCGAACCTTGTTATTGGTGCCTGACTGGCAGTCCTCAAGCCGCACACCAAAGGCTTTAGGCCCTTTAGGTGCCTTCTTCACCTTCTTCATGAAGTTAATGCCCCATGGATATTTGGGAGGGCTACTCTCCTCTGAGAGAAAGACAGAAAGAGAGAGAAAGAGAGAGAACAAGACAGAGAAAGAAAGACAGAGAGAGAGAGAGATTGAGACAGAGAGACAGACAGAGAGAGACACAGGGAGAGAGAGAGAGAGAGAGAGAGAGAGAGAGAAGAAAAAGCATAGCCAATAATGATGTGGATGATCAGGAAAGAGAGACAGACACTGGGGCTGTACAGGCAACATGGAGGACACGTCTCACCTCTGCTCTCGTGTTTAGGGGAGTGTGGGGGGGCGGAGCTGCTGTCAGCCTTGGTGAGCATAAAAGCCATCCGTGGCTCTTGGGCCAAAGAGTTGGACTTACTACCCAATGGAGTGCAGGGGGCGCCAGAAAGAGAGAGAGAGATATGACATGAATGTTAGCAGATATCCTCACCCTCCTCCACTCCCTGTGATTGTGTTGATATTATTATTATTATTATTAACATTATTATTAACACACTGACCTGTGTTTACTGTAGTCATTTAGTTTCCTGCTGATGAGAGCTTGCCAGGAGTAACCCACCTCCTACAACAAACACACACACACAATATTCCTAAATCAGTTACAGGAACGACAGAAGTACACACATACACAGACATATATACACATAGACACACACACATACACACAGATACACACACACACACACACACACACACACACACACACCTCACTATCCGTCTTGCCGCTCTCCCGGATCTCTCTGATCCACTCCAGCATGTCATCCTGGTCGTTGGCCTGCAGCAGGTACTCACAGAAGTCCTGTGTGGTCAGCCTCAGCGTGTTCTTATGCTTGGCCTCACTGTATTCAATGTCCACCAGGCAGCCACGGATATGGATTGGCTGCTTGTCCTGAGACCCACCCCCCAGGGCCGCGCCATTCCGTAATGCCTTGCGCTTGTTCTTGTAGAGGTATAGAGAGCCGGAGCGCAGCACGGAGAAGACCCGCCTCCAGGAACGCATGGCACCGCACACCTTCTGAGAGACACAGCGCCATGGTGAGCGTGAGGGTGGTGTTAGGGTAGTATGAGGGCAGTGTGGGGGTGGTGTTGGGACAGTCTGATGGTGGTGTGAGGGTGGTGTTGGGCAGGGTGAGGGTTGGTGTGAGGGGTGGTGTTGGGGTGGTGTGTAGGGTGTTGTGAGGGTGGTGTTAGGGTGGTGTGGGGTGTGGTCTCCCTCTCACCTTGCCCATCTCACTGTGGACCTTTTTGTAGAGGAGCCAGCCCTCTCTCCTCACACTGCTGTACGACACACTGCCCAGCTCAGAGGCTGAGTGACGTTTGGAGCGAGCCTCACCTGGGCCCAGGCTTTCTAGAGACTGTGCGCACACACACACACACACACACACACACACACACAAAGATTAAGCTATTTTATTTTAGCCAGTATTTGACTATAATCTGTCTATTACAACACTATACATCTGTTAATGCAGAGATTCTTAACCCATGGGCCTCAAAAGAACAACAGTTTTTAACTTTGTGCCGCAGAGGGCCGCGGGACCGCATTGATTTTGAAAAAGGTGCAATACACTTTCTCACCACTAGTAGTGTGTCAACCAAATGTTTTATCAACATTTCTAATACATAGAAGATGAACCTTTGCTACCAACCGAGAATGGAAACCTATTACGAAAAGTAGAAGGCAAAAATTGTTTTTAATTTGAAACATTTACACTGAACATTTTGAATTTATTTATTTTATGACCACAATTTTATTTATTGAATTGTCTATTTTTGTTATGTTAAAACATTTTAAAACATTGTCTATTTTCGTATAGATAAGCCTGAGTGGTCTGTTGACTGACCGTTGTTCAAATAAATGTTATGGGTAGTTTACAGTTTTACTTTTAAAATGTATATGTCTGATATTTCATGGGCTTTGTTACTATTAACATGACACGTGTTGCCATTCTTGCCACACATTTCCCCATTTTGTCCTCTTTATCTACATGTGTGTTTCGTGTAACTGTGGTACTGAACCACACACTGACCATGGGAGTGGTATTTCTGGTTTCTTTTTGTGTATAATTGGTATATATGTGAATTTTATAGAATATAAAATATACATTATATACACTGCTCAAAAAATAAAGGGAACACTAAAATGACTGGGGGCAGTCATGGTCTGGTCGTTAGGGACCTGGTCTTGTGACCAGAGGGTCGTGGGTTCGATTCCCATGACTGAGGTGCCCTTGAGCAAGGCACCTAACCCCAACTTCTCCTTCTCCCCGGGCGCCGGGCTAGGGCTGCCCACCGCTCTGGGCATGTGTGCACCACAGACCCCTAGTGATCACTAGTGTGTCTGTGTGTTCTGACTGCACAGATGGGTAAATGCGGAGGACAAATTTCAATTGGGGTGAAAATCACAATTGACTAATGTGGAGAAGAAGGGAAAAAAAAATACCACATCCTAGATACCAATTAATAAAATATTCCAGTTGAAAATCTTTATTTATTACATAGTGGAATGCTTTGAGAACAAAATAACAAAAAATGATCAATGTAAATCAAAATTATTATCCCATGGAGGTCTGGATTTGGAATCATACTCAAAATTGAAGTGGAAAATCAAATGACAGGCTGATCCAACTTCAGTGGAAATTCTTCAAGACAAGTTAATGTGAGGCTCAGTAGTGTGTGAGGCCTCCACGTGCCTGTATGACCTCCCTACAACGCCTGGTCATGCTCCTGATGAGGCGGCGGATGTTCTTCTGAGGTATCTCCTCCCAGACCTGGATTAAAGCGTCCGTCAACTCCTGGACAGTCTGTGGTGCAACGTGGTGTTGGTAGATGGAATGAGACATGATGTCCCAGATGTGCTTGATAGGATTTGCGTCTGGGGAACAGGGAAGCCAGTCCATAGCATCAATGTCTTCATCATGCAGGAACAGCTCACCTGCAGAACCACTCCTTTATATTGGGTGTCTAATTGCCTCTTATTTCTACCTGTTGTCTGTTCCATTTGCACAATAGCAGGTGAAATTGATTCACAATCAGTGTTGCTTCCTAACTGAACAGGTTGGTTTCACAGAGGTGTGATTGACTTGGAGTTACATTGTGTTGTTTAAGTGTTCCCCTTATTTTTTTATCAGTGTATTTATATAATATAATAAGTTGTGGAAAGCCAGTGTGTATTGTGATCGAGACTCTATTTCACTAGTTTGACTAATCTAATACAGTAAGAGTAATGCAATAGCTCCAAAATGGATAATGTAATAGTCATAAAAGCCTGAAAAAAAACATCAAAAGACACCAAAAGAGATTCAGCAATTTTGCCGTCACTATGACTGCATGCTTCTATTCTTATATTATCTAGAAGAAAAGAAGGAAAGACTGGAGAATATTTAAAGAAACGTATATGGTCTTTCATGAACCACAAATGTAAAAAAATAATATTGTACTATAGCTACATAATGCTGAAACAATTAGTTATGAACATAATTCCTGAAGGTAGCTTTTTATTTATAAATTAACTCAGAACTCTCTTCTTCCTATAGAGTATATGAGAAAACCAAAATGCAGTGACTCCTAACCTGTTAAAGCTTCCTTAAAACTTCCTTCTTAATTACTATTCAAATTGTTCTGTTGGGTTCTACTTGTTATAAGTCATTTTAAATACTGCGTTTTGGACAAGTGACGTTACATGAAATGGACCTAATGAGAAGCATGTTCTACTTGGTCCTTGTTATGTCTCTGTTCTTGTAGTATCTTGTCATGCAAGCAGCAGCACTAGTGTTAGCATTAGTACTCTCGCCATGGGTGAATGTGGGGAGAGGGAGTTTGGATTCTTCTGGCAGGAGCTATGACAGCCCTGCAATTCCACAAGTGCAGATCTGTTGTTACACTTGTCCAACACAAGAGGGTGCTATCTGAACAGAAATCTTGGAAAACATCGAGAAGGTGCCACCTTACCCGGCTGGACGTTGAGTGAATGGTGGTGGAGGATGAACGTGCAGATGTCGATTAAAACAGTGACAGGCATGAGGAAGAGCAACACGTGACCTACACCTGTTCAGGACCAGACCCAGTCAGACCAGCACAGTCATGCAGCAGAAAAGCAACCACGGGAACATGAGATTAAGTCTCTTAACTGTTGCAAATGCATCTTCTATACTTGCTTGAAAACAGGGGATACAGGCATGTGTGTACATGCGCAAACAGTTACCACAAATGTAGATGTAACTTGCTCAAAACCTAAGATATAACATTAGTCGAGTAATTAAAGGGTTTGTATGGCTGTAGGAGGAATAGTGGATTTGGGTAGTTTGAACAAGTATATGAAACAACTGTCTTATAATGGAGTAGGTTATATGAGTCAATGCCTCCATGGAGCACTCAAACATCTTCAGGATAATAAGGCGTGTAGTGGTCCCAGTCTCCCACTCCTCTCCCTCCTGGTGGTCCCACTGGCCCACTTTGATCCACTATTGAGCATGTCAGTACTGCACCAGTCGTAGTACAAAAGGTACTTCAGAGAGCCGTTCTGACGGTCGAAGGGAGAGAAGGTAATATGAGTCCGTCAGCTCTCTTGGATGGATAGCCCAAATGCGTTGCTCGTTAAGAAAAAGTGGGCCTTAGTCACGTGTTACTGTGAAGACTAATCTTTAACGACCTTCTGGATTCAAACTATTGTTCAGTCCCATTAGACCATTACCAGCCGATAGTACATGCAGCTTTGAGAACATATCGTGTTAAATATGTACTTAATACGCCAACTAAAAAAAAAAAATCACACTGGTAGTGCTGTTGGTCCAGTTCTATACAACAGTCGGAGTCTGTGATCACCACCTCCACATCAGCCTGCTACAGCTCCACCACCAATCACGACCGTCACAAACTACAGCACACGCTCTGGCTTGCAGAACTGTACAACATATCTATGTCTCTGATTTCCAGAAAATTATGGTTCGGTAACTCACATGTGCGTCAGTAGAATGCTCATTCAATACTCGTGTAGCCGCATGAAAGGTTGGCTACGCGGTGAGTTTGAATGAGTCATAGTATGTAATCGAGAGTCCACGTCATGGTTTCAAATGGGGAAACACTCGCATCACCCACATGGTAGTCATCACTTGGTTCTTATAATCCTGGCAGGAAGCATAAAGAAACAAGCCACTGGATAGTGTTTACATAAAGCATTAATGTGGCCTTCGGCAGGAAAATAATTTAATGAAGAGGTCCATGTCACACTGGTTAATACAGTATTAATAAAATCTTAAATGGCAGTGATGGTGGCAGTGAAAGCCCTCGCTGATGTAACGCTCTGTTCCTCATGAGAATGTGTGGGTTTGTTGGTTCTCACCACATTGGTGAGCTGGCCAACATGCAGGCTAAAGTGCCCTGCGTCACTTATGAGGGGAATGCACAAGGACAGTTTATTACGGCCACTAGAGAGGGTCCTCTGGAGCCTATTTGCAGCCGGAGTTGGAGTTTAGCTTAGGCTGAAATGAGAGAGAGAGAAGCGCAATAGAAAGTCAATTGAAAGAATGAGCACGACTACAAGAATGACAGTGAAAGTGGAAATAGAATAAAAGTAAGCAAATACAAGACGATGAAAAGATGTCATGTAGAGATAACGCAACAGAATTTAGGAAGGAAAAGGAATATCATGATTCAGTTATGAAAGGTCAACTTACTTACATATAAGCCACTCCTGAGAGGACTGTTTTTGAGTGGTAGATATGGAGAAATGAATTGAAAACCTGTTTTGGAATTCTGAGCTTTGCTGTTGTTCTCTAATTTTCTTAATGCATAGTATTATTGCAATCTCTTCCATTCACAAAGCATGCCGAGTCTCTTTATCTCACTGACCTCTCTGATGAGCTGAATTGCAATAAATCATGGCTACCTTTACATTTGCTCATTGTACCAATAAATAATATCTGAGACATTTCCTATCATTTGCATCTTAATAGTCTAAACAAAATTGCTTCATGACCAGAATTTTAGTTACCGGTGTCGTTATTCATTATGACAACACCTTGATTTCTCTGCAAATGCATCATGGTAAAGATAAGTATTATAATTGCATGATTAATGTACTGCATATAATTAGTCCTTTAGAGCTTAATTACCCATGACCACAACCGTTGCCTCAGCACCTCTATCATGTCTAAATTTAGATGTGCCTAGTCTGCATGATTTTATTTCTAGGTGTTAATGCTGTCCAAAAAAAATACATTCTGCGGAGTAGCAAAATGTCCCTTTCAGAGAGAGTAAATGCAAGAGAAAAAGCCAAGCGAGGAGGAGAGGAGAGGCCCGGAGGGGGGGTCAGCTAGAGAGGAGCACGGCCTCCCCCAGGCACTGATCAGGCCGGCAGTGGCTCCCATCTTCCTCTGAGGTTTCACCATCGTTTCCTTTCTGAGCTGGTTCACCTAAAGTTGCTGAAAATGTTCATTAATCACGAAGAGGTTTCATTTGCACAAGTACTTCATGTCTCCTTGTCCTCTTCACCCTCCCCACACAAGTGTGTGGGCACACACACACACACACACACAGTCACACATGACCATTAGACAACTGCACCAGTGAAGAGGACCTCTATGCAGTTCATATAGGAGTGTTCAAATCTTCCAGCAATTAATTGACATAAAATATGTGGTTCTAGTCTTATTACGCAGGACTAGCTCCAGGCGTCACTGGCAGGATTTTGCCAGTTTCAAGAACGATAGCAATTATTCAGCTTCATGTAATTGAAATCACACTGGCTTATAATTACATTATATTGCATTATATGTTGTAATGTTACAAAGTTTCCCTGTTGGGCTTCTGAGGCTGTTACACACTTTAGACCTTGATTTTACACCTGACACCTTGATAAAGCTTTTCTGCCATTTCACACATTTGTGAGCAAATTGTTATGACTAATTTAGTTCTGAGGTTTCTAGTTCAGTTGTCAGGGGCTTGCAGTAGTCCACATTATGGTTACGCCTTCGTATCACCTGTTTCTCAGTCGTTTGATTAGTGTCTTAGTGTCTTAGGAGTCGATGACCAGGGAACTATGAAAAAATGTGAACTGGTTCATGGTTGCTCCAGGATGGGATCAAAAGTCTTTGATGTTTAGCATAAGTTTGCTTTAATTGGCATTCAGTATTTGGAAAAAATATTCACTATTTGGAAATAAAGTGCAATAGCAGTCTGTTTAGCCCATCTAGTCTATGAATCAAATGCAATGGTAGTGCTGCTTAGAATAAATGGGATATACATAAGTTTTGTCTTCATAAGTTGAGATAATTTATGAACAATGTTTTACATGAAACTCTTTTTGTGCTTCACTATACTTTAATAGAATCATACAATTGATATATAGAATCTATAATAATAATCAAAATAATCATATAATAGTCATATAATAATCATTCCTGACCCACACAGACACAATTGTCTGTGTGAATCCAAGTTACAGTGACACCATTAAATACTGTTACTTACAGTGTAATAAATGTCATATAGAACCACACTGGAGCAGTAGATGGGACTCTAAGAGTTAACACATTGAGGATGAAGCTCTCAAGTGAAAAGACAAGGACAGGAGGGCAGAGATTTAAAAAAAAAAGAGTGTCACGTGTCGGTATCCGTTCTTGGGGCTTCTGAAAAGCACGTTACCTATGGGACTCACAGTGTAGCAAAGCATGAACTGAAAACATCGATCATGCCCATTTCAGTTGCTCTCTGTGGACTACGTGTCAAGGACAGATCGGTGTCTACGCTCGTCCTGCGACTCTCTCACCGAGTCAGCGGTGTAGAGGAGTGCGCTACGACGACCCCAAGCGCGCTTCTCCAACCGCAGATAGACAGGAGTGCTTTAGAGGAAATCTGAAGTGGATAATGTTAGCACACTTGATAATAAACCATCACTCTGTGTCTCCTTCCTTATCTCCTTTAGCCTGAAGGTGCCAAGACCGCAATAAGACAAAGCAGCAATCAATGGATCTAATAATACAAAGTTTATTGTACAGTGTCCATGGGTCCATGGATTTCAGTGACTACACAAGAGATATGCTACATGATAATCAAAAGCTATATTTATGGCATTCAGCGGTTTAAAACATGCTGGCAAGTATTAGTGCCTCTTTTGTGGAAAACGATCATGGACCTGACAGGCGACCATCAGCAGAAGATAAACATTGTCATGGTGTATTTGAAATGGTGGCATTAAACGCACAGACTTTGCGAGGACAATGACATGTTTTTTTTACTTTCCCTGCTAAAAGCTGGGACATTTGTAAAATATCTTAAAAAATGTAAACGTAAATCATGTAACCTCGACTTGAACCATTGATAAAAAAACAAAACAAAAAACAAGGCGTGAAGGATGTGCGACATGCGTAAAGTAGTAAAGTATTGCTCTGCCTTGGTTTCTGTCTTCTGACATACTTGTTCTGTCTCTGTATCGGACTCCTGACTTTGGCAGAAATGTCCACCCATGTTCTGGAGTGCAGATATAGAATGATAGTTGTGTTTATCATACAGCAACATTCTGCTCCCAGCCTTCATCTCTTACCAAGCAATTACACGATGGCTGGCCCAAGGTGTCTTATCATGTGATAATGCAAATATGTAACAGTTTATGGATGTTTTACAAAACTTACAGCAAATCCAAATGCTTTACATTGGCTGCAAGTGTAGGTCATATCTTACATAACCGAACTGCAGTGCATCGTGGGCTGTCTATGCCTGCCAGTCCAAGAGTGAAAAAAGCCTATTTATAAACGTAAGAGTGGCTTCCTCTCAAAGGAAAACAAGGTACTGTGTTTGTCTGTGTGTACCTGTGTGTGTATGTGCGTTTGTGTCGCATGTGTGTATGTGTGTGACAGCATTCAGTAATACATTCACAAGCACATTGTGGTTTTAAACAGATTTGCAACAAGTGCACACATAAGAGAAAACATGGACCAAACTTTGCATCTGCGTTATCATTAACACCCAAGGCAATTTAGCAAAATACGGCATATTCTTTGGAAAAAAAATCAATGTCTTTTTTTTCTTTCCTCAACTCAAGCAAGGCAGCTGTGATGATATACGGTAAAAACACAAGTCATTAACTAGGACAGACAGTTAAAAGGTGTATAACACATCAAGACACCTTTTGGACATGTGTTTATGTGTACAAAAGGCCTTTGAGTTCTTTACATGGTTTTTCATAACTCCCGTCAGTCTTGCTAAAAGGAGAAATGGAAAGAAAATGTCTGCCCGGCATTTCCTGTAAGACTTTAGCCACATTTTCTGTTAGACTTATCAAAGCTCAAATCTGAAAAAAAATGCATGGCTTGTTTGATAAGCCTCATTCGAACTTAAATGATCACCACTGTTCCACACTTAGTCAATCTTCACATTTCCAGTGGGCTTGCACACCCCTCTACCTGTGAACGGAGTTAGCAGAACAGCAATAAAGGGAGAGTCTCTGGGAGATGTCTGCATCTACTACTGCATGAACACAGGCAAGGTGGAAGACAAAATGGTGCAAACTAAACCCGTCCTCTTTGGAGATGCACTTTGTGGAAGGTGCACTTGAAAAATGGCATTCAGCCTGGATCCCAGTGGAATGATATGCGCTTTACTGCTGGACCATCCTGAGACTACAAATGGCTGCGTTCTGATTGGTGGAACGCTGCCGAGAGGCTCAGCTCACCTCTATGCATTCTCTACACTTCCTCCTGATTTAATGACGATGCTAGTAGTGTGTTTGACTAACACCAGAAAAGATTCGGATAAAATTTGCATAAAATTTGAATAAAATGTAAAAAGAATCCAGTGCATATCATTAACTGAGCAACTGGTGCTCTTATGACAACCATAACCTTCTCCAGTGCAATAACAACCTGAGCACAGCAGTATGCTTCAGTGCCCTCCGAAAATGCCCTGCTATGTCTGACCAATAAAAGACTTGAGTTTCAAATGGCGCTATAAATGTGTTGCATTAGTGTGTCAGAATGTGTTTTAGTACTAGGAGAAAGCAATGACAGTATATAATTCACAGCTTATAATACACATCCATGAACTGGAAAAATATTCATTTCTAAAGTTTCACAAAAGTTTGGCTTTAAAATGAATTAGGCAATTAATAAATAGAAAATTAAATACATTTAACTTACATCAGTTTGTCATAGTGACAGAGTTCTGTGGCTGCACATTGGAATGAAAGTAACACCCCCTCATATGATGTGACCTTGCAGCATACATGTCGATTAGTTACAGGAGTATCATCATTTATAGTAATATTTATACACATTATAATTAGAGATTGCTTTAAAATTCTCTTTATGAAAAGAAAACAGTGTGCATAAAATATCAAGCTTTTTTTCCATCCTTGAGGCCTCATGTTTGATGTATGAACATTTCTTCACATCCCTTTTAAATGTTCTTGATTCATGCAAATGAATAAAACCAGAAATAACTTTCTTTAAAAAACTTGTTAAAACTTGAGATATTGTGATATCAAACCTTTTGTATATAATTAAAATTAAACTCTTATATTTTTGCTATAGGAGTACAATTTCATATTGTGCCTAAAGAGAATATTAAGGTGACAAAACGGAATATATCTTCTGCTGGAAAATTCTTATATTATGCAGTACATTCATGGGCTAATGTGGACAACATGGAACAATTCCTGTCTCCGAGTGACCAGATCATGTGTTAGTGAATGGCAAACGTTGGTAGAATGGGTAAACACATGAGAGTGAATGTATGTGCTAAGAATAGTTTATACTAAAAGTTAAAGATATAACAAGAAATCTTTTTTCAGCTCTTGCAGGTTTTCTATTTTTGTTTATGAGACATGACTGATGAACAGATGCTTATCTCTTAAAAGAGGAAATCACTGATGGCAGCCTTAAAAGTAGATGCCACAAGTTCCAACCATTCAGGTAGTTCTGAAGTACCAAAAAGTTGCACATTTAGTCAGTTGGCTTTACTACCAAGATACTTGTGCTGATATCGAAGCTGCATATGGAGAAAGAGCACTGGTTTTAAAACACATACAAATACAGCTTCTTGCCCAGAATGCTCTGGGTTTGGCTTCAGAAGTGGCCCTCTGTGGCAGGAAATCACGCTGTGTAAGCTTGGTTCAAAGCCTTACTTAGGTCCAGGCCACGGCCTGTCCCCATAAGCACCTTCGCCGGTGGTGGAATGAGGCGAAGGGGCACCCAGGTCCGAGTCTGTGTCAGATTCAGCCTCAGCAATGTAGGGCCTCACCTTGGGGCAGCGTGGCACCCCGCTGTAGTAGGTGCTGTTGAGGAAGTCCAGGTTGTCCTTGGACTGGGAGATGCTGAATCCACTGAAGGAGCGCTCCAATTCCTCGTGATCCACCGACGGGATGGATATGGAGGTGTCGCTATCGGCACCCGCCTGCTGCTGGGACAGAGTGCCCGGCTTTGCCTCGTCCGGCCCACTCCCACGAGGGTGGTGCTGCCCAGAGGCCCGCGCGCCACCGTTATGACTGCCGGAGGAGCGCTCGTGGGCGGGCGGTGGCGGGATGCGCACCAGAGAAGGGTCGCCGGCCGGGGATGTGCACTGAGGGGGTTCAGGTAGAGGGAGTGGGTGGCAGGAGGTGGAGGGAGGGCAGTGGGTCTGGTGGATGTAAGCAGAGGGAGGTGGGTCAAAGTTCTTCTGGCCAGCAGAGCTGTTGGAACGGATGATTTTTGTAATACATCCAGACTTCTCCATGTGCTCGACTGGGCTGTGGTACGGCGGAGCTGGATCAGGCTCCTTGGAACCGAAGTAGGCGTCTGTTTCAGACTGCGGGATTCCCATTCGCTGGATATAAATGTTCACCAAGAAGTCCAGTTTCCTTTCCATTGACATCACCTGTGGAAGAGAGCAAAGTTTGGAAAACGTGCAGCCTCAGGTTCAGACCAGTGTCTGAACTTCCCATTTATATACCCTCATCCTGAGCGACTTATAGGGATGAACTCTGCAGTGTTGTACACTGCTTGAGAATTCACAACATAAAATCATTCATACATAAAATCAACACCACTGCTTATCACAATTCTGGGCTTCATCTGGAACCTGGCAGGCTTAAAATGTTAATAAGCAACAAGTTCCTTGAGGTTTCTTAACATACCAGTTGACAAATTAACTTGCAAATTACATTTGAAGAGAAGATCTTGGAAAAGGGGTCTGTCATAATGATGCAACTTTTATATCTGCCTACATTGCAAGTCTTGCACTTAAGGTAGCTTGTAAGTCAATGACACCCAAAAGGCACAGATAAGTTATTGAGTCCTTAAAACCATCACATTTGACAAGCCAATCTTGCCAAAGTAATAATGTTTAATGACCTGTTTCTCGACTTTCACAAGTCTTCCCATCATGCTGGGGTCTTCCACAATCTCTGCATCTGTAGAACCTTTGGGACGGTCCTTGTCTGTGATTGGAGGACCTCTGCCAACAATCTGGTCCACTCTAACAATCAAAGCAAACAGAAACGATATCTAGAATAAAGCATATATTTCAAAATCGATTGATAACTATTAGAATAAACTGTGTAAGCAAAATGTTCATGTATAAAGGTTTTACATGTTGTGACAAAGGTGGAGAGCAGCAACCACACGCTGTCTAGATCGCAGGTCTTGGAGGCAGTAAAAGTGTGCTCTGACCACCACAGCAAAGAGCCAGCTCTCTGGTGAAGTAGCCAGAACACACATTCACCTTCCTGAGTGACAGTCTCCATCACACTGCTCTTGTTTGGGGAGCATACACCTGTGCTTCACACCTTCCTTGTGTACCTCGCACATCCACCCTTCATCCAGGGTTACACCCATGGCTATGACGTCAATTCTGATTCAAAAATTGCGAGCGAGGAAAATTACTTTGCACAAGGAAAAATGCAGGGGAGCATAGCCCAAAGAAGGCAGTGTGTCAGAGATCATCACCCAGGGAGCCAAAATGTGTTTTGGCTGTTTTGGCTCTTTGGTCTGGTGGTCCTTGCAAACATTTACCACCTGGAAGACCCGTATTTGAAACCAGGTCGCGGTAGCTGCTCTCCGACCTTTGTCCCAGACGTTGTAAATGTGCTAAAGTTTAGAAATGTGTTAAGGATACATACAGTAACATAGAGAGAAGCAGAACAGGAGGAGAAACGGGAGACACTGTACCCTCACACTAATCTCTGCCAAGAGCAGAACACTATGAAAGGAGGAGCGCATGCAGAACAGTGGGATATGACATGAACAGGTGTGTCCAGACATGGAGACACAGAGAGAAATGGACAAAAAGGAGCCAGGCCCACCAGGAGGACTGCACCTTAGAAGAGGCACTGCCATTCAGCATTTGAACAATGTGTCAGTGAAGTTTCCAAATGCTGCTACACCCAATGCAAGTGCTATTCACGAAAAATCACATGAATTTAAAAGTCATACGGTATGATGCATGTCAACATGTCTTTTTGACACATTATCCAAATAGTATTAAAAATACAATGTACATTTTAAATGACAGAACACTTCCTGCTGAAGCAATTTTCTTCAATTAGATTAGTTTTTTTTCTTGAGAGATCCAAGAGACCAATAAACAGCTTAATAGATCAACAAAAAAGAGCTTACCTACATATGCCTGATACTCAGACATCCTAAGATGGTCTTGCGTTATGTGGCATACCCATAATATGTCATGCCAACATGCAAAAGCAAAGAAAGCACTGTTGAAATTTCAACATTATTTGGTCATGGGAACCTTGGCTGCATTTCGCTTGGTAGGATTCTTCATTTCATACAGCAATGCAAGCAAACCAGCTCAACCTGTTTTTGTCCAGCTACAGTGGGTTTTTTTAACCTGTAGTGTACCTGGTTATTTAGGATAACCTCCAACTGCGTGGTATCCATGACCTGTATGTGAATGTAAAATAGGCCTACTCATACATCCCATGCTCAGTCACAACAAACAAAGCATGTAAGTGAATTAAGGGCTTATTAGCAGATTCTAACATGATCTCAGCACAAATGCCCCCGGCAAGGAGTAACAGATGTTCAGGTCTAGTGCCAAAGAGGTGAACACAATTCAAGCACATAATACTGCTTAAAAAGCAAGGCAGGTAATGTCAGCGAGGAACTGTTGTTTACACTTGTGTGCAAGGATATTCGATGCATGGTCTGTGGTAACTGAGCAGCTTCAGATGGTCATTTTCTCCCAGTCGTGTAGTCTGAATCAAAAACAGGTTGTTTTCGTTTCTGCTCAGCACACCCAGAAAGGAATTCGAATAGAGCTCTAATGCGAGCAAGAGATGCAGATTAGTGCGTCCTAACCTAGGTGAGAACTGGGGTGAGTCTTTGGCTCCCTTGGTTGAATACCTCTTATGGCGGGGAGTGGAGGGGCCCGGAGGACCCAATATCATATCTATCCTGGCAAAGCAAATAGAGGAGAGGACAGCACAATGCAGAATGACGGGACAGGCACAAGCCCGAACCATGGTCACATCAGCCCGGGGGGGAGTAAAGGACAAACATACCAACACTCCGGGAGGAAAACACAGACAAGGCCAAAGAAGTGAAAATATATTCTGGACATACTTTATGGATGTGACTTTGTGATTTTGCAATGACACTGTAGCATGATTCTGGACAAAGCATGTACACTGAAAGTATGCCTTGACATCATAAGTATGCTCCAAAAGCATGAATATATTTACGAAGCACATATGCTGAATTACTTTATACATCACAACATCAAATGAATATGTATTGGTTTTTTAAAAACTGAAAAATGAATGAGATATATTCTAAGAGATTATTCTGTGACGTCTTTCTATGGTGGGTGAGTGGTTCAGTACACGAAACAGCACAAAATGACTGATACACAACGATGATTGTAACTGAAAGTATGGTCATTGACCTATGTGTCTGCATGTTTATACACAGATGAAGTAAATGACTGATACACATCGATGATTGTAACCGGGAGTTTGGTCATCGACCTACGTGACTGCATGTTGTACACAGGTGAAATAAATGCAATGTCACACCACTCTGGAAAAACACAATCGCACCAGAAGAGACGCAAAAAAGCAGGGGACATGCAAGAACATTTCTCGTGTTATAAAGTAGTAACAAGGTAAAGCCAAGGCTCCAAGCAGCCCTGTCTGTATGTGTATGTCCGTGTGTGTGTGTGTGTGTGTGTGTGTGTGTGTATTGCTAGAAAACAGAAGACAGGCCCACTGGAGAATCACAGAAAGGGACCATTAGTGGAAAAAGAGGGAAAACGTTGGACAGTGTGGACAGTGACATTTTGTGTGTGGTCTTGCCTGGACTGCAGGTTTTTGATCCTGGCCAACATGTCCAGGTGTCCAGCTGAATACTGCTCAATAACGTCCATGACATCGTAAGGCCGCAGACTTTCCTTAAACTTTCGCTTTGACACCATAAACCTCATAATGCTGCAGAGACAAAACATTGGCATACAGTACATTAACATCTTTCCAAAACACCCCCCCCCCCATTGTCAATACATCAGCAATAGGTTTCTCTTGGCACAGGTGGATTAAAAATTCTTTCCAAAAGCGCAAACAGTCTTTTTAATTAATTTATTAATTTATTTTTAGGTACTATAGTGCCATTCTGATCTCTCATTCTCTATAGGATTCAGCTGAGGACAACCTCTCATTGGTGACAGGTTAACATGCCTGCATAGGAAACCCTGAATCTTCTAACTCCATCATGATTTTGGTTCTGCATTCCTAACACACTGAGCCACAGTCACTTTAACAGAATTACCTTGACATTATTTTAAAAATAGCAAATATATACCCGCAGAACACCTGGATGGCATTATTTAGTTTGTTATTGCACATACGTTACATTAAACTGGAAATGAGGCATACATAATAATTTTAAAATGCAAAAATGCAGAAAAATTGGAATTGGAGTTCTATGCCGTATCTTGTATGGCATAGAATTACAGCCTACAAAAACGTTTAGTGACACGTTGAGTTGTGTCAATTAAATAAACAAGCATTCAACAGACTGTGATGAAGCTAATATCAGTGATGTAGTTAATATCTGAATACATTCAGTATATTAATCGAGATACTTTTAATTAACTGTGTAAATAAGATCTGTTTTTGAACTGATGAATTCAGTTGTCCTTCCATTTATTTGGAGTTCATATATGTTGATGATATGTAGTTAACATATATGTAGATGTTAACCAGAGATATCACTGAACATGTATATACAGGTACATACATACCAACAGGAATAATACATACCATCATAGCATAGTCAACAACCCGTTATGGATATGCTGTCAACAACTTCATGTAACTGAATTTAACTGGATTTTTGCTTAGGGTTAGGGTTAGAGTCAAAGTTAGGTTTGGGCTGGTTTAGGGTCTTATTGCTGAAGTCTGACCCTTGAATTGTTCCACTTATAAGTTAAAATTTTACTTTGTATCCAAACTCTGCTTTAGTTCAATCACTAAAAATAACATGTGAGTATCAAATATCCATATGTGATTAGATTAATATTTGTATATACACTTGTAAGTATGTAAAAATGTCAATTTTGCATTTTATGATCAACTCCTCGTTGCTTACCACACAGCCCTGATGGTAACTTTGATTCCAGGTGTTAAATCCTGCGGGACAAACTCACAATGGCAGCTTTTATTGTCATCGACAATGTCTTCTCCAGGAAGGCTGGCCTCTACAACACACAACATGAACACGAGAGGACTCCAGCATTAGTACAAACAACAAGCCCTCTGCCTTCTTCCTGCTCAACTGTTTCTCTCTGGGATGGCACCAAGCAGAGGTCAGCCGCAGCCATTAACTTGCATTAACTTAGCTCAGTAAGACAGTGTACAGTGGAGCACCGCGTAGGTCAGGGTAGGTTAACGAGCAGCTCATTACCACGGTGATTTCAAAGCCACTTGATGCAGAAGGAGAGGGTGGGGACAAGCAGTGCCGAGACGTTGGGTTTAAATCAGACGGCCGTGGCCCCTTTAGGAACAGGAGGTGCAGGTCTCAGGCCGGCACAATACGCAAGATGAAACTGTTGCACCTGGCTGTGCGGTCATCAACCAAGGCAAATGAGCAATTACAGCTGCACTTTAACACTCTGCCTTCACCAGAGTTTGAATCACAGCCACTCTGCAAGGAGGTTTGTCAAAATGGAGGGGCGTGGAAAAACCAGAACGAGTGGGATTCATTGATATACAGATTTGCAGAGTACCTGTGGGTCAAAAGCTAGCGTTTTTGTTTTGGTTGTTTGTTTAAATGGTTGGCAATATGAGGGGAATTGAAAGGCACTGAAGTGAAAGTGAAGAATGCTAATGCTCTTCAAAGCAGTCAGAAGGACAAAAGCCTCCAATAAAACATCCTCATCAACAGTTGGCTTTGTCATCTTAAGTGCTCAGGACATGGTTAACCACTGTTGATCTTCCATTATGCTTAATGACCCATCCAGTTCAATCTCGAGCCTTTGGGATTATTAATGTGTTAATTCATAGCTCTTATTCCATTTCACCCCCTGCTGATGATCATGTTGGTGTAGTACGTCTGGCCTATGGTATTTGTCAACTTTCCCATTTGCCTCTACAGCTAGCATGGGAACTGCAAGAACAGTACTGCTCGTGCTACCTATTCCAGTGAGGTTACAGACCCGAATAAAACCTGTACAACTCCAGCCCCACAGGTGAATAATGGAGGCCTAAAATGGCTTTCGGAGAGCTACAGAGTTGTTACAGGGCTATGTGAACCGACTGGAAGACCCCATCAGATGACATCTCAGGAAACTAACCAGCTTTCTTTCACATGCAGGTAAGAACAGGGCTGGCAGTTGGCTGAGGCCGTTAGTTCAAATCATGGTATGATGGGTCCTGTCAGGTGCTTATGAAATGGTTCTATAAGGCACGCATGCACTCTTGTCAGCTGTACTGGTTCTAGGGCTGGTCAAAGAGCTTGATACAGTGGCCACATCCCCTAGCAGACATGTGATTATTGTCTTACTGATCAACCTTTCAATTGCTGCAAAGATTTGGAGAAGAGAGATGACAGAGGTGATTAAAAGGTGACTGTCAAGAAATTATAACCATGAAAAACAGAGTTATTTCTAATGTCTTCAATAACTAAAATGAAATTAAATGAAAACGAACAATAAAAAGACAAGACAATCATTGTCAGATTTTGTGAAACTATAAGGTTTAAATCTTTTGATTAAGATATTTCCTAATTTAAGATTTGTACAAACAGGATTAGCATAAAGATCAGAACTGGGGTTATGAGTTTTCAATTAAATTTAAATGTCTCCAGAGACAGTAATTAAAGAGAGGAAGCAAAAATCTAATAGAGACAACTGCAGTCATTTGGAGGTCAATCAAGCAACACTTTAGCCTACTATTACAATTCAAGAGGGCAATATTGTCTTCCAAAATTAAAAAGAACTAAAAATGTAAAATCTAACACTTTGCGTACTATTGCGTACTATATTAATGTCTAAATATAGGGTAGATCTCATTATTTTTATGATATACCTTCAGAGTATACAGAGTAACTCAAAAGTGGTAATGATAAATAATACAAAAATATTGTGGCATTCAAATGAAAGCATATATTGATTTTTAAAGTTTTCTTTTAAAATATTTCATGTTCAAGATTACATGACAATAATCTGTGATCTTGAGTGCAAATGTAAAACAAATCAAAGCCACAATTACAGAGAAATGCAACATTTTCCAGCAATCCTACCACGTAAAGAGGACATAACATAATAGATGAGTCACTAAAAGAAGATGTTTCCTAGAACCCTTTATGGGTTCTTCCCTGAGGACAAAGGATCCCAGAAAACATATCAGAAACATAAGCATTAAATATGAGAAATGAATGCTGAAGAGTCAAAGTAATGGACATCATATAATTAATACAAAATGTAAAATGTTTAAATTATGTATAATACTGTTCCTGTTATGAGTTAGTGATAGTTTAATATAGACTAATTGATAGTACATTTCCTGTAAACGTGTTTAAAATGAACAAGTCATAAGTTCTAAATGTTCAACTATTCTAAATGTATATCTATTTTATCTATAGAGTATGAGTCCAGAGCGCAAATAATAATTTGACAATTCATGTGAGTTAACCAATAAAGGCTTTGTCATAGTATAGCTCATGTACAGCACAGTATCAAAATGAGATATTGTCACCTTGGATATAATTAGCATAACATAACCGAACATAAATATGAACTAATTAATGCATTTTTTCTTTTCTTTTCTCTAATTATCTGAAAATAAGGTGGAAATCAATTAATTACTTTTTGCTTTGGCAAGCTTTTGTTATCTAAACAACAAAAAACCTAACAAGAATTTTGAATGAGTAAAGTCGAAAATTATGATAATCTCAATATTATTATACTAGGAATATAATAATATATAAGATTTAAAGAATGTTGATCAACTGTCTATTTCTTGTATTGTGCAATCCTTCATCACATAAAACAACAAGTAATCATGCATTCAGTTGTAAGCAGATGACATGTTTTAACTAAATCACATGATCCTCTTATGCATCCATAATCCAAATGAAAAAGTAACATTTATAACCAACAGTGGGGAAAAAAAACTCAGAAGACAAAAGTAAAGTATAATATCTGCAGATAGGAAGTTATGTTGTGTCTAAAGCTAGTTTGATGGGGTGTTCTTTTAAGAGGTGGGAGTTGGACTGGCCCCAGAGCCATCTGGCTTGCCTGACCTGGGGAGCTCTTCTGTCTCATTTCCTCCGCCTGCATCTCAATCAGCACTTTAGCATCAGCATCGAACAAAGAAATGGAAAGGACAGCATCAGGATCCAGATTCGTTTCAAAATATGAGGAGAAATCATAAACACTCGTAACCACTAACACAAACTGTTTACAAATAAGTGACACTTTACACAATGTGCTATTCACAGAGCCCCCCGTATTATGCATCATTACAAATTACAAGTAGCAAATGCAAATTACAAGTAGCATTACAAGTAACAATTTACTTTATGGGAGTTTAATATTCCAAATGCAAATCGGTGACCATTTTATTTAGAAGAATTTAACAAATGTTTTTAGGGCTTTCAGAATTTGCACTTTGTAGAAAGTGTTAACCGAACACAAGCTTTATAGGCAGTATCTCAAGACTGTAATAAACACACAAACTCTGGATATTTAAAATGGCCATGACTCTTGACACTGAAAACAAATATTTATACCAATATACTGTGCATTTTAAAAGTTTTGATTCAAAAGTTTAGTTTAGTGAAGGCAACCACTGTAATAAGTTAATTTAAGTTCCAGAGGTTCTTGGGGTTCCAGAGTTTCTGTGCTTTCAATCAATCATGGTATTTATTCACCAATACAACAGCAGCAAAAATAGCAACACTCCACACAGTATAGCAAAACCATTAGAGTGATTACAAAGAAAGCAGCCAGAATATAAAATATATCTGTCACAATACAAGTAGTAATTACTTGGCAACAACAACATGCAACAGCTCACATAAAAAGAACAAGAATCCTGATGTTTGAAGCTTGTAAATTTAGCCTGGAGTTAGTTGATTTAGCCAAATTCTAATTAACTTACTTTCCCAGAGGTTTGAATCCTCAGAGGTTGCTCAGATTCTATTAGTATAACGAGTTTACTTGATATCAATATATTTAAAAATACACTAAAGATTACCAGACAGAAGACAACTAGGACCATGACCATGACTTCACAAGCACTCACTCAAACCACACATGTCATTATATCCTCAAACACAACTTAGCTGTTGCCAAACAAATTAAAATTTCTTGGACAAACTTTCTATGCTCTACAAATTCAAATCTTTACATTCAGTAACAACACCCATCATTACATTTAAGGCATTTAAGGACAAATCATTTATATTTTAGGCTGCCTCACCTTCTGAGTTTTGCCGAGAAGCTGCCCCTTTGAAGCGGAAAGCTTGTCTCGCACGGCTGCGGTCACCAAAGCTCAGACTCTTGGGGACTTTGGAGGGACTGTCCTCAATGCTGTTGTCTGCGCTGGGAGAGCGTCGCAGGGGCTGCTGGCTTTGGGGAGAGCTCTTCCCCTTGGTTGCTGAGTTTCTTGGGCTGGAAAACACTCGTTCCTTCAGACTTACCTTCTGACTGTAAGGGAGAAAGGTTTTGAAAAGCTCAGTGGCTGAGGGCATAGCTAACAGTCAAAGTCAGGGGCTTTACAATTGCAACCAGCATATACAGCACAGATTTCCATGTATGTAGTAATATTTGAGTCAGAGTGTAAGTGTGATATGGGTCCTTCATCAGCCGGGTAAGCAAAGTGCTTTCTGCTATTTATTAGTAACTTTGTAAATTTTATGTATTTGATATGACATTTAACAGTGTTCACAGCTTTAATATTTTAGGAACATTTCTGAGTAAAACTAGTCTGTAGTATAAGCTCTTTAAGTCAGAATGGAGCATTGGAGTTCAGCTTGGTGAACAGACAAATAGAATGGCCAATTCATTAGAGACATCCAACTAGAAGATTGTTGAAGCTCCTTTGGCCTTCAGAACCGCAGCGATTTGTTGTGGTGTAGAATCCACTAAGTGTTAAATGGTTCTGCAGGAATTGTGACCCATGTGGACAGGACAGCTTATTGCAGATGCTGCAAATTATATGGAGGTACTAAAATGCTATGAACAGCCCGTACTACCTCATCCCATACTCTATAGGATTCAGATCTGGGAACTGTGAAGGCCAAGGAAGCAATGAAAATGTTCCTGGGACTATACTAAATGGCATGGTGCTTTGTCCTGCTGAAAGTGTCCTCGTGACACAGAGCTGCCATAAAGGGATGAACCTGGTTGGCCACTATGATTACGTGAGCCCTTCTGTCCAAATGTCTGTCCTCAGGATCAGAAGACCCAGGGTGTGCCAAGAAAACATTCCCCACACCATTACTCCACCTCCACCAGCCTGAACTGTTGACACCTGACAGGAAGAGCTTATCGATTCATGCTGCTTGCACTAAAGTTCTGACTCACCCGTCAGCATGGTGCAACAGAAATCTGGATTCATCTGACCAGGTAATGTTTTTCCACTGCTCAGTGGTCCAATTTTTTGAACATCTTTTGCCCACTGCAGTCTTGCCTTACTCTGTGCCTTAGACAGCAATGACACTCAAACTAGTCATCTGCTGTTATACCCCATCTGTGTTAAGGACCAATGAGCTGTGCATTTGGGCACATTTGTTGGAACCCCAGCATTGTATTTGGCTGCAATTTCCTTGACCGTGTGCCTGTTTGTCAGAACCATTCTTGACATTCTCTTCTGACCCACAATGAGTTGTTTATGTCCACTGGATCCCCTTTGGCTGGATGTTTTGTCTTCAATCACAGTATTCTTGGCATACTCTCAACATTGTTGAGCAGGAAAACCCCACAAGGTTGGCAGTGTTTGAAATGCTAGCCCTGGCTAGTTTAGCACAGATGACCATGCCTTGTTCGAAGTTGCTCAAAGTACTTGATTTTCCCGTTCTAATGTGTATTCACACTGAAGCTATCCACAGAAAACTTGCTCATCTGGGTTATGTGTCTAATTTATATACAGGGAAGCTCCATTTGTGAAGACTATCTAATAAAGTGGACATTCAGTGTACAGTCCCTGACATAAGTTCTGTCGCTTGTCCATGTTGTGGAAACAAAGCTTATAACCTGACTTTAAATTCATCCATTGGTTTTAGAAGTGACTCATATGAAAGCTGAAACCCTCCTAAATGATTTAATTTACAAAAATAAATTTGCTTCACGGGCGGCATGGTGGTGTGGTGGTTAGCACTGAAACAAATTCTTGGTCTGGGCTGCTCTGTGTGGAGTTTGCATAACCTGCCTTTAAATTCATCCCCATTGCATCATAGGAATTGGACTCATAGGTGTGAGTGTGTGTGTGTGCGTGTTGGCCATGTGGTGGAAACTGCCCCCTGCCTAAATGCTGGGATTTCCAATTTACGGGAATAAGCGGTACGGATAATGGATGGATGGAAATTTGCTTCACGGCAGAAATATTGATCATTTAATGAACACAGAAAGGTCAGATTTTGGCAAGACAAAAGTTTTGTCGCCCACAGAAAGTAATGTGGAAATCAAACAAATAATTCACTTCATATAAAATATATGCTTCATAACACTGGTGAATGACGTTGTGGTGCTATTAGAGCCATATTTAATATTTTGTGTGACTTCCACGAGCTTGAAGGACTGCATCCATGCGGTTCGACAATGATTCATACAATTTATTGATGAAGTCATCAGGGATAGCAAAGAATGCAGTCTTACATGCCTCCCAGAGTTCATCAAAATTCTTTGGTTTTGTCTTCCAAGCTTCCTCTTTCATCCTACCCCAAACATGCTCAATGATGTTCATGTCTGGTGACTGGGCTGGTCAGTCCTGGAGCACCTTGATCTTCTTCGCCTTGAGAAACTTTGATGTAGAGATGGATGTATGAGATGGAGCACCATCCTGCTGCAAAATTTGACCCCTTTTATGATTGGAAATGTAAGATGTAGCTAATACTTATTGATATTTTAGGCTATTGATATTGCCTTCCACCTTGCAAATGTTTCGCACACCCCCATACTGAATGTAACCCCAGACCATGATCTTTCCACCACCAAACTTGACTGTTTTCTGGGTGAATCTTGGATCCATACGGGCTCCAGTAGGTCTCCTGCAGTATTTGCGGCGGCTGTGGTGTAATTCAACTGAAGATTCATCTGAGAAATCCACCTTCTGCCACTTTTCCAGCATCCATCCGTTTAGCAGGCTGTGGGCCTTGGCAAATGCCACACGGTTTTTTACCTGCCTTTTGTTTAGTGCTGGCTTCTGGGCACTGATTCGACCATGGAGGCCATTTTGAGACAGAATCCTACAAACTGTTCTAGTTGACACAGGGACTTGAGGTGACCAGGCCTGGTGGAGCTCTGCTGCAGTGGAAGAGGGACTGGCTTTGGATTTTCTAACCAACAAACGTTCCTCCCGAGCAGTTGTTTTGTGGGGTCTGCCGGACCTGGGCTTGTCAAAAACATCTCCAGTCTCTTCAAATCTTTTTTTAATTCTTTGTACTTGTCGCTGAGACACATTAAAGGGGCCTGCCACCTCTGCAGTGGATTTGGTCTTCAGCGTCTTGATAATCAAGGCTTTGGTCGCAGGATGGATTTTTGGCATGTTGTCAGAGGTCAAGTTGCAGTGCAAGTGAAGGTCTGGGGTGCTGGAGTTCTTTTTATACACACCCACTAATTAACCAATCAATTAGTGAGCACAGGTGAGGCTGTAAACTAGGACTGGGTGCATTATATGACAAGGCGACAAAACTTTTGTCTTGCCAAAATCTGACCTTTCTGTGTTCATTAAATGATCAATATTTCTGCAGTGAAGCAAATTTATTTTCGTGAATTAAATCTCATTTGGGAGGGTTTCAGCTTTCATATGAGTCATTTCTAAAACCAATGGATGAATTTAAAGTCAGGTTATAAGCTTTTGTTTCCACAACATGGATAAGCGACAGAACTTATGTCAGGGACTGTATATGACAATCTCAGACAAAGATAACAAGGACTCGACTTAACATGGACCCAGCACTGATGACTCAAACACAACCTCAATCTTGAACACTGGAGACTCACAGTCGAACGTTGGCGGTCTCAATCATGTCTCGTTCTGCAAATGTACCCACCAATGTTCTTCCAAACTAGATGCTTCAAAGGATGAATTTTACTGGAGATTTTAAGCACACACCAATAAAACCCATAATACATAATACCCAACATTGAAACTAAGGAGACTGGTTGCTCAATGAAGAGCCATTATTGGTGCAGTAAAGGCTGCTCCCTACTCAGAGGTCATTGCATAAATTCTCACCTCCAAACACCCAACCTCTTAGTACCCAGAACATTAGAAATTCATGAAATGCTTAAAAATACGTTAGAGGGTTCAGAGTCATCTGACACCATTACATGTACATGGTCATAGAATGCCCCACACAGCACCCCCATCTGCACAAGGACAAGGTTAAAAGCAGCACACATCATAGGAACTGTGTCCACTGTTCAACATGGATCACTGCACTGTAATCAGACAGGTCAGATATCTGTACACAACACGAGAGTTGCCCCTGAGGTCACTGACAAAGTTTAGGTCTATTATCACTACGGATTAGGAGAATCCTGAGCACCACGCGCTGTAAAGATGATCACAATCGTGTCTTTAGGTTGTGAACAGAGATGCACATTGATCAATCAACAAGTGATATACAGTTTAAACAGATAAACAGTATATTACGCTGACCTTGGTGAGGGCTCTGGCTGGGCCTCCTTCCTGTGGGAGAATGATTTTGAATAAAGAGGGTAAGCAAAATGAATATAGTACCACAGTTAAGCAGAAAACAGAAAGAACTACCTTCTGAATAACAACTGTCACGATATTGAATTGAGTAACTACTACTGTACCTAAAGGAGAGGCCAGACTTGCTCTTCAGATTCCTCAGTAGATCAAGCTGGTTAAGTGGGGGAATAAGTCTGCAAAATACACATGCATTTTACTTACAAAGGCCATTTGTGTTGCCTTCCAAGGAAAGGAAAGAATGCAAAAATGGCACTGACGCAACATGCTTATCAGAGTACATGTGCACCATATTCAGCTTTTCTCGAGTCTAAGGTAAATGGTGAGACACACTGCTAGCTGTATGCCAGAACCCACTGTGTTATAGCAGTAGGCAGAGAAACAATATCACCCGTTCGCCTCAAGGTACGAACCTGCAAGGAGGAAGGGAGTCAACGTGTAAAAGGCACATGCTGAAGAGTGAAATGGAGATGTGAAAGTGTGTGTGTGTGTGTGTGTGTGTGTGTGTGTGTGTGTGTGCATCCGTGTGTGTGTGTGTGTGTGTGTGTGTGTGTGCGCATGTGCGTGTGCATGTGTGCGTGCATCCGTGCTTGTGTGTGTGTGTGTGTGTGTATGTGCGCGCGTGCGTGTGTGTGCGTGCATCCGTGCTTGTGTGTGTGTGTGTGTGTGTGTGTATGCGCATGTGCCACAGGAAGCTGGCACTCTTGCATAGCTGGAGCTATGAATGTCAGAGGTGTGTAGGGCTGCAGGCTGCCCTATGAAGTGAAAGGGCTTTTGCTACAGCACTGTGGAAGCAAGAAAGGTCATATTTCAATCAGACCCTCATCAGAGAAAATGAAAGTGAGAAAGAGACAGAGATGGAGAGAGAGAGTTAGAAAGAGATGGAGAGAGATGGAGAGAGATGGGCTTCAGCAGTATTGCGTGTTCACGTGTTCATTAGAGTCTGCAGCCAGCCATGTCTACAGGACAATAAGCCACCTATAAAAGGACTAAGATGGATGTATTGCTTTATATTGTACCTGAGTGTGAAACCTATCAGTCACAAAAAAATATTTACTAAGGCAAAGCACCTGAGCCATTTATTTCAATTTCACTGATATACATTATTTGAGACATAATTATATGGGAGGAACATGTCTGGCTAAACTCACAGGTTTCAACTGTGTGAGTTTGATCATCATAACAGAAACAAATCTGCAGTTGCTGCATTGTAAATATGTCAACACCTAAAGAAGGAAAATTCACATCAGCCTCATGCTATGATTAATAAATTAAGGTATAGTTTCTGCACAATTCAAAATAATTCTTAATCTCAATTCTAGGCCATACTCTCATCTAAGAAATCAAAGCATGATGTTTACATGACCCCTTAAATAATCAGATAACTGCAGAAATCCAGGTTATGATTGGATTATTAAGTGCATGTAAACACACTCAGTGTCATATTTGGTCTCTTTTAAGAATTTTATATACTACAGGTAGGCGATAGTTTATTCTGTGGTTTCCTGGGCTGGTTCATTCTCAATTGATTGCTCCTTATTGCACCTGATCCAAATATTTGACTCTTAAGTGTTAGAGCAGGGAGAATACTGTACAGGTCCAGGACACTCCCGGTCATGCTGGTATACAGAGGGAGGCAGAGAAGGAAGTCACCATGCGGTAATTGGTGGATCCAGGACAGTGCCGTCTGGATAATCATTCTGTCACCTTTTCTGCTGCCTGAGAAACTCCAGCAAATGAGTCAGATGTCCAGCAACTGGGTAGCCTGGCACTATGACATCAATAATAGCAAATGCCCTTCCGTAAATCAACGTGTTCTCTTCAGACACTTTCCCAGCAACACTGCACTGTGAAGCTCAGCACGACGTGGGATTAAATAGAGCTTTGAACAGGCTCTCAAAGAGCTACAAGAGTTTTGATGTTTAGGAAAAAAATTTGTAGGAAACCATATCCCCGTTCTTTCCTATGAGGCCCGGAATTATTTTTGAACAGTGTTAGTATGCTCAGTACAACACCTTATATGTTCTGCAAATGCATACTAGCATCTACCCCCTAATGAAAGTATAAACAGCAGGGTTCTGCTCGACCTTCACAAATACACCCTAACTGCCCCCACCACATCCCCTAACCACCACAAAAAGTCAGTGTGGATCAATGCAAGTGCTGCATCCGTCTCATCTGACACCCAGGAGGACCACAGAGGGAAAGACAGAGAGGGGAAGGATAGCGGTGTTTATTATGAGATGGAGATGAGTGTCCGCAATGGAAAGTAAAGGCATGTGATCACAGAGAGAGTGCGGAGATGGAGACTGGTACCTGTACATGGGAACTGATACAGTCCTCTCATAGTAGTCCCAGGTAGACTGCAGGTCTGTGCGATTCAGATTGGTGGCGTAAACCCTCCAGGCAGCCTGAAGGATCGCATCAGATAGAAATGACTTTGACCATGTGCACTGTGCTCTTGGAGGTAATTAAGGACCTAACATGGTGCCTGGATAATATCATGGTCTCCATCTCTATATTATGTACAACTAAAGAATTAAGAGCTACAATTACATTTTTGAAATGATATTACCGGACCTTTCAGATGCGAGCTGTACAGATCTGCACGACTGATGACTCTTTGTCTCCCCCGAGAACCTACAGAGCATGCCATGCCCTTTCTGCTCTGAGCATCTGAAACCACTTCCATTACATTCAGCCGTATTGTGGATTGCAATCTTGCAGTGCTGCAGATCACTTAAGCATATGCTACATTCTCAATGTTCAATTCATCATGTGCCTGTGGGTTGGACTGAGATTAGCGCTGGGGGTTCAGCTATAGTGCAACAAGAATTCGCACACAGGTAACCTTCACCAGGCATTTGTTTGGCTATTACTCAGAGAGCTCAGATTACATTTCCTCTGCTTCTTTATTCACATTTTCTTTTCTGGCTCCTGTGTGACTTCATACTATTAATATTAATATCCCCTTGATTGAACACCCTCCTTTGTATGGGGGCTACAGTCTTGGACATGGGATAATATATTTTTCCTCCTCCAGGAACTTAAAGTTCAGTTGATTTACAACAGGCTTATTTGCACATCTCAGATATCCATGTTGAAATGCTTTCCAGAACATTGTTCCTGCCACATATTGTTGGCACAAATTTGCATGTTTTGACAGTGCTGTGCTATCTATAGTCTCTGGTTAAATATTGGCACTGTGATGTCTGACGCCATGACTGTTTATCTTAAGGTGTCCAATCTCCCCCTTCTTATAAATTGTGATTCTCCTGCCTTTCTGTTTAGCAGTACAGAATCCTGCCAGACAGATTAAATACACAGTATAATCCTGATGTTTTCTTTTTTAACAAACATTAATCCTTTGACTGTCACTGATCATGAGACATCCTCATATGTTTAAAGATAACAAGATAACAGCTACCAAACCAGACCATGACCAAATAATAATGATTTAAACATTTGCTGTGTGTGTTTGTGTGTGTGTACGTGTGTGCTAGGGTGGCATTTCTATCTCATCAAATAAACAGTGCACAGGTAGCTATTGATGAACCTGATGTCAATCTGAAACATTTTCAAAATAAACTATATGTTCTTTCCTGAAGAACTTTCGGTTCTCATGCATCTAGTAAAATGAAAACTGCATCACTAATGAAGTTTAATTAGCTCACGTGGGCTAACGATATTCGCTTCACCTGTGTGCGGATCACAGACGCTATGCCTAAACGTGCTGCTCACCTGAATAAGGCCAGCAGCTGGGTTCCGCCGTTTCTCAAAGTGTTTCTGCCGATGCTGCTCCTGGACCTTCAAGGCAAAGCCAGAGCCCAGGATCCCCTATAGAGCACATGGCACAGCAAGATTAACATGGGAGCTTCAGGCAGGGCTGCTTTTACCCGTTACAATTGCCGGAGTGGCAAACAGCACTGTAACATGCAATCGGTATTGTATGTTTACAAAACCATATACCATGGTATATAGGTAAACATATACACGAACGCTCACTAAATCAATAGGACACAGCATTAAACTGGTCTCCACACATGCTGCCTGTTTACACCGGTGTCCATGAGTTTATTTAACATTTGGAAGTCTTGTGGTTTCCAAAAGTGCAGCATCCAAAAAGTGCAAAAGTGCACAGCCTGATGTTCACACACATGCACACACACACACACACACACACACCACCTCTGGGCCTTGTTTTGACTCTCTTTAAAGCCTGTGCTTTGACTCTCTTCCTGTGCTTTGTTCCTCGTTCCTGTGTGCAACGGACGCCCCGAGTGCTACTCCTGCTCTGCTGTGTCACTCCGCTTTGAGAAACACTGTCAGCGTTATTGCCTTCCTTTGCTTTCATTTCTGCTCAACGCAGTTGCTTTGTTACTTGTGTGTTTCAATGGAGAATAAAGACACTCCCTCCCACACTCGCCTCTCACTTCCTCCCACCCTTAGTTCACTTATTAACGCAGAAACACTGTCAGCATCAGCATGGAGGGGAATCCGGTCCCCTCTGCTCCAAGAGTCTTAATGAAAAAAGATCCAGATCTCACCATAGTGGGAAATCCACATTAAGTTCTTAACGGCGAGGTCATGCTCAACCACAACGGCTGCGCATGCCTCTGCTCCTAATCGTTCGTTTCAGGCTTTGTCTGACTGAACGAGTGGGGAGTCCACGTTTAAGCTCCACTTCTCCATCAAGGTTAACCGCCCAAGGCCGTAAAGCCGGGCAGCTCCTCTTCCCCGCGAGGCTCTGCAGACTTACAGCAGGCAAGGCGAAGAAGGACACGCCGATGAGGGTGAAAGTGGCTGCCAGGAGCCTCCCGTTCCACGTTATCGGATACTTATCTCCATACCCGATGGTAGTCAGCGTGATCTAAGAAAGGAGAAGAAATTAATCAAGGTTAATGTTTCATGTCATTACTGGTAGCTATTACTGGTCCCTATGGTGTACTGCATTCTGTAAAAATAAACATTTCATTTAAACGTTCAATTATATTTTTGCATTAAAATGAAAGGAAAAAAAAAAGAGTCCTAGAAAAAAACAAGAGACTTGTTTAAGTGTGAGGACAGAATAAATTTATATCACAGCTCATTTTTCATATATATTATATAGTTTTATGCCTGGACTGAGACTGACGGTTTCTGTCATTCCTGGGGACTGTTGGAGCCATTCTACCAGATTAGGGTCACCACCCCAAGTTCCCATCTCACCACTGGAATGACCTTCCACATTTCTTCTTTCAGTCCATGCTGTTGTTCCAGATTTCACATTCCCTCCTTTGTATGTTTCCGTCATTTGGGACTGCCACATCTATGACCACTGCAGTTTTCTGCATCTTGTCCACTATCCAGTGTCTGATTGGTTCACTACTTGCTTATGTGTATGGATCCTTGGAATTGCTTGGATTGTGCTGGATTGTCTCGGGGACTCTTTTGCACAACATGTTGTGAACAGGCAGGTTGGTGGTGTGTAGTCAGATGGTGTTTAGTACTTGCTAAGGTTTCGCATGACAAATACTCTCCTAGGTTGTGTTAGGCCGCCCATCCTATAGTTATAAATTGATTAATTTCTTCTGCCAGGCAGCCATGAAAGGTTTAGTCAGAAGGCTGATCCTGTCATTACCAGATGCTGTTCAGTTCTGTTTGTGATCCACTCTTGGATATCTGCTTTTGTATTGCTTACTCCTGCATTGGGAGACAGTGGGGCCCTGCTCTGAGATGTCTTAAAAACTGAGCACTGGTGTAGTGATGATTCATTCTTCCAGTTATTTTTTGACTCTCGGTTGACCCCCACGCTTACTGAGAGTTTACTTTGGCTAGCTTCTTTTGGCCACTGCTTCTTTCATATCCCTGTAGTCTGGCTGCCTGTGCTGTTAACCCAAACGTACACATTAATTGTAGTCTTAGAAACAAAATCTAGAACCTGATTCAGGTTGTGAGTTCCCATTTATAGTGTGTTTCATCTGCAATTCAAGTTCAAGCTTCTTGTTGTTGTCAGGTTTGACAAAACTGTATTAAACTTACAGTATTTACAATGTTGACAGTTACAGGTAAAAATGAATATAGATGGTTCTATATGCATTTCTATAATGACCTTGTAGTCATTTCCAGAAAACTACATAAGGATTTTAGATTATAATACATTAATCTGGACTGTTCTGAAAAATAATAAATATGCCTTTATTCATATATGATGTCACGGCAGTAGTTTATGTTGTCCTGTTGTTGTTGTGTTGTGTTCATCCCTCAGGTGGGTGGGGCCTACTATAATCCCCAGCACCCGAGGGACGTTTGTCCATCTATATACGTCTTGTCTTTGTGCCAGTTGACCGCTGGTTATTGTATCCTTAATTTAGATTGTGTCACGTGTTGGTGCACGTTCTCCATTAAATCCTCCTTTTTCCCTGGGACTGGCGTGATCGTTTCCTTTTTGCTTTGCACTCCTCGCCCTATGAATAATCAAGTTCCATACACATATTCTGTGTGAGACTCCTGTCGTGAAAGTTTCATAGTCCATGACTTCATTTCCACAGAAAAAAAATGCCAACTGTTTTCTGGCAATTACTGCAGTCTCCAGGGACTGCCATCTTGTCAGTGAAAAACTCTGGCAGTTCATATCCAACCACGGCTTTCCAAATAACTGCACTAAGTTTTACCAAGATTTACCACTAAGTTTACACCAAGGAGATTTGGCCATCAACAAAACTTTAAAAAATCCACAACTTATGTTTAAACTTCATGATTTTAAAACAACATAAAGGTTATTGTATGAGGCAAAAATAACAAGAAAAATATGTTAACTGACCGACTAATATCTTTTTTAAAGGCTTGACTTGGCTGTCAAACAATAAAATGTGTTTAAATATGGCCCAGACAAATAATAAAATGATTGTTGTATCTAATTGTTTAAAAATGCTGCAGGGAGGTAAACAAGGTAACCACATCAAGGTAACCATGACAAAGCTAACTAAAAAGTAGTCAATCATTGGCAGGATATATGGACATAAGAGTAAAAAGGATAACCTCTATATGCATGACATTGTAATATCCATGTTTCTGTATTTCTTTTTTTAAACATTCATCACTGCCATAGTGGGTGGTGGTATGTGGGATATATTATATATGTGGTAAGTGTATCCATAAATGAATCCAAATAGCACTTGAGGTTGCTACGCATTATTACATTCATGGTATTGCCATCTGGGATTGCATCAGTTGTTATAAAAAGTATTTATCTAGACAGATATTTCTTAAAGAATACAAAAGAAACCCTGTGATGAACCGGTGGAGGCCCAATGGTTCAGGAAGCTCATTTCAGTTCAGACTCTGTCAGTGTTATGACTTCAGCAGACAAGGTAAAGAGCCTCAGAAGACCATCATTCTGAACTCAGAGCTTCACAGTGAAGTGAAGAGGCTGGATCACCTCTAGTTCTCTCAGTGATCATATCATGGAATTTCCTTCACCATTCCATAACCTCAGCTATGCAATTTGGAAAGATATACATCCATATGACCCTTATAGTCCAAGTTGCAGCCTCTCCTAGGAAGTATAATGAACTGTTTTTATCAGATGAAATGCCTTCAGCCGTTGATCGTACAAGGATTTTCTTCCTCAGGTGGTTTCAGCTTGAGAACACGATAAGCTTCTAAAAATGGCCATCGCCTCATAGTTTAGGAATCAGGGCAGCACCAAATTCATCGTACCTTTCCTTCTGGATTGCCAACTATTCCAATACAATCCCTCAAACCCGTTGAGTTTTCATTTCTATTCGTGTTTTGTGTGTCAGCTATGGCTGCTGTGAGGAAGCTAATCCAAGCCTCACGGTCTTGCATCTGTGCCTCTCCCAGCGACGCTTCTCCGTGAGCGTGTGCAGTGCTGTCTGTACTGAATGGAAGAGACTGCTCTAATTTGTGGAGCCTTTAATTTATGGTTAAGAAGATCTTGGGGGAAATCCTCTCCCATGTCAGTGGTGCAGATTCGTCATCTGGATGCTGGCTGGGATCATGGCTAAACGCATCCTCACCGGCTGGCCCTGGCCGACGGGATTCGGCTGTTTTCAGTAGCATTTCAATAACACGAAGCTAGACTAACACAGATGTAGAGCTCATTGTCGTACTATACAAACGACAGGTTAAATGAGAGATGGTGAGAAAGGAAAAACATGTCTGCTCCATATACTGCTCTCTAGTGCCCCAAGTCCTTAAACTCTTGAATTAACTATTGAACTCTTGAGTAATAGTGTCTGAACCAAAACTGGTATTTGAGAAGACAACCACTATATATATAACACTATATTGGTGGTAAATACTGCACAATGAGGTGATTGAGAACCATCTTCTGCCCCCACCGTTTATGCAGCCATTCAAAGTAAATATTATGTCACCTGTGCTCTTGTGACAATATACAGTGTGTTCTGGTTGTTTTTATACGAGTTGTGGGGTTGACTGAATTGTCATGGTTCTTCATATGAAGTGATGACACTTACCAGGCCCCACCACAGTGCATCAGCATAGGTCGCAAACATCTCGTTATCCTCCTTCTCAGCCAAATAGACAAGGAAAGAGGCCAAGATCAGACATAGGAAGCCAATGTACCAAGCTGTGATCAGCTCCTGCCAAGGCCAAGCACAAACACAAACACACACACACACACACACACACACACAAAATTGGACTAAGAATAATAAAGAGTAAATAACATTTAAACCAACACAAATGCAGTGAAATATAGATGCAGATGGGTATATTTAACTTGCTTTGATATTTATTAAACAGAATTTGAAACAATTCTGTGGTCCATCATTATACTCATTAACACACAACCAGCTCAGCCCACAATCCTATAAATTATGTAACATTCATTAAAAATTCATACGTTAATATACTTTTTATGAATTTGACAAGTGAGGGACCACCATGTGAAGGTAAAAGCACTAATCCCTGTCTGAGAACACTAACATCCCCCTTTAGTCATGAATTAGTGCTTCATTATACTATTGTGTACATTTTGTAGTACAGTGTGCTTCCCTACAATATTAATGCACTAGACCAAATTCAGCTTCAATGATTCATTCCTGGTGAAGTTTTGTAAACTAATTCCCAACAAAGTGTTTCAGAACAGGAACCTGCGGTCATAACAACAAACAACAAAAAAAGATGATCTGGGAGAAAGCATGAGTACACCCACCCACTCAAAAAAGGGAGTTAGCCTCTGGCTAGAATATAGCCAAATTCCAAATAGAATGAACAATTACCAGCTAATATGGAAAACAAAGGATTTGTAAGAGTCTATTGACAGCTAATGCAAAGTAAGCTTACTGTCTCGAGGGCACACCTGTTAAAAGCCCTTCTTGGTAATTAGCCACATTTGGATAGACCTCTATACTGGGAGGTGAATAAGCAGCATAATCTCTTTAGACTCTATCGCCAGGACACACGTAGTGAGTTATCCATCTGCACGATAAACTGATGTGCTCACTCATGCAGGAAGGCCCCGGGCCTGACAAAAGTCCAACGACAGACTCTGTTTACATTACAGGGAGCATATAGTGCTCTGCATCTTCCAACACTGACCTTCTAGTCAATTATCAGCAGTAAGTTGGGAACAAAACAGGAGGGAAAGAGAAAAAAACAAAGGATGTCCCTGATAAGTAATCAATGGTGCAAAACTGACCACTGCATTCAGTGCAATAAAAGGTCTCATAATATGTCTTCTGTTGACAGCGACACTGATTCACAAGCTCCTTGCGTTAATGTGAGTCATTTAAACCAGCACGTTTGCTATAAAGACTAATTAGAACACCCGCCGAGGAAGAGCAAAGCATGGCACAGCAGAGCCCTGACAAACTCTGTTAACAAGCCCAGCCAAGAAAAGTGACTTCAAAGATCTGCGTTGTCAGCAAGGGCTTTCTTCCTCCTTAACTACAGAGCAGGCAACTTTCCCCAGAGAACTGGGACGCCGGGGTAGCGTAACAGTCCAGCAGACGGACAGAACAGGAACCTGCAAACCCCCCTTTTTTTTGTCCAGACTTGGACTGGAGTTTGACTTTGGACAAGTCCTTGCTCAATGCAGCAGTCACCCGTGCTCCTGTGAGGACAACGACTTCGATCCAAACTGGTGAGGAGGCATGATGACCTCATACTGTCATTCCAGCAGCCACTGAATAAATATGAGTTTAATAACTAAATATAATGCCTCTGGGCTTAAGAACTACATTTGTAATTAAAGTTTAAGCAGATGGAAGTGGCCGGGCCATGGATTGCTCTGGTGTTTCCATTGTGGACGATAATGTGTCGAGTTGGCACAACGCACAGCTAGTGCAGACGGGTGTGGAGGCATCTCCACGGGAGGGTCCGGAGGCGAGCCCTGGCTTTGCTGCCTCAGCCTGGCATGCTGGCTGGCTGGGGCAACCCTAGAGGTCAGACAGCTAGGCCTGGTGTGTCGCGCCAAGGCATTATCACAAGTGTACTCACTTGGAGTTCACAAAGCAGGGTCAGGTGAAGGACTGTCCTACCAGTCGAGCTGAAGGGGTCTCCCCCACCCCTCCGATGGCTACCGGCTTTAAACACGCGCGCAAAATGCTGAGGAGTCAAAAGGCCAGCTAAAATTAGAGGCCACTAAAGATAAAGGCTGTTATACTGTAGGTACACCAAGGCATGGTGGGAGAGCAGATGTGAACCCTGGCGAATGTTTGTTACTCTTTGGGCCAAAGCGAGCACCTCAGTGACATGGGCGATTAATAATGAAAGACTCCGAGACACGGGAGCACAGCTGTGCAGTGGGGATGTGCTACGGAGAGACTTTGATTGTGTTAAGATTGAAAGCCTAGTACTCTAGCCTAGATGGAGAAGCTTTTAAAGCAGTTTAATGCTGCTTTAATACTGTGAGGGCCACAATGAGTTGCATACTAAATCTCTGCATGTGCTACATGCTAAACCTTTGCATATGCTACATACTAAAACTCTGCATGTGCTACATACTAAACCTCTGCATGTGCTACATACTAAACCTCTGCATGTGCTACATACTAAACCTTTGCATATGCTACATACTAAAACTCTGCATGTGCTACATACTAAACATCTGCATGTGCTACATACTAAACCTCTGCATGTGCTACATACTAAACCTTTGCATGTGCTACATACTAAACCTCTGCATGTGCTACATACTAAACCTCTGCATGTGCTACATACTAAACCTTTGCATGTGCTACATACTAAACCTTTGCATGTGCTACATACTAAAACTCTGCATGTGCTACATACTAAACATCTGCATGTGCTACATACTAAACCTCTGCATGTGCTACATACTAAACCTCTGCATGTGCTACATACTAAACCTTTGCATGTGCTCTCTGGCAGATCTCTGCCACTAGCTGTTCTGGAAGGACAGGTTCACCTAGTCCATTTGAAAGCCTACCATCCATTGCCTATGTGTTCTCAGTCACACACCAAATCCGTTGTATCAGCATTTCTCATTAGCGTGCACACAGCTTCAGAGCTTCACGCCACGTTGAAGAGGAGGGCTGCTTGGTTGAGTGGCAGTCAGCAGTCGATCTACAAGGGCCCTCTTCATCATAGTGAGAGAAAAGGCAGGCCTTGATGAATGAAAGTCACAGCGATGCCTCCTGTGAGAACAGCTGCTTTACTCTGTGTGCATTAAATATGTTTGAAGCAGCAAAGTTGGCGCAAACCTGCACCGATGCGACGGCCTTAATACATTTTTATAACCAGATGATGGAGTATATTGTCGTGGGGAGTCGACACGTACAAAGGAGAAGCTTTTGCAAACAAAATCTGTGACGGCAGGATGTTGCAAGGAGGCTTAACCAATGAGGGGCAAGCAGCCATCCTCTGGCAATTACCAACAGAGATTCTGGTTGCTATGGTGACCGAGCCACTCGGCAAGCCGCGGTCGAGTCACGACCGATCTTCAGCGATTTCAGGTACCTTGCTGTGAGCATAGACAACAGATCCCAGGAGCTTCCAGGTTCCTCCACGACGGTCCATGCGGATCATCCGGAGGATCTGGAGGAATCGGAGACTCCTGATGGCCGAGGTGGCGAAGACGTTCCCCTGCGTGCCAGCCGCCAGCACCGAGATGGAAGCTATTAGCACCATGATGTCTGCGAAACACGGAAAACCAGAAGTGATTATGCGGACACTTGGGAACTCTGTGCGTGAGCTGCTCTGAAAATAGAGACAGCCATTTTTTTGATTCTGCACAGCCTGCCTCGGAGCCTAGTTGCTGGATTAAAGGGATGAGCAATGATGTGTGGACATGAGCAGATTCTGTAGTTCCAGACTTACACGTTCTTTCTATATTCATTTTGATTCAGAGAAGGTCGTTCAAATGTAAGGAAGCTAATTCAAATCACATGAAGCAAAATATTTAAAAGGGTTAACAAAAAATGTGTACATTTTGTAAACCGGACAATGAAATGTTAAACCTTATTAAACAGGCCTTTCTGTACTTACCTATGACACAAAAAGGTTTGCGAGCAAATTTCAGCCTGCCCCTCCATCCTCTGTATCGACAGCAGCATCCTGCTGACCAGATTCTTACAATGTATTCCACTCCAAACACCACGATCGTCACTATTTCCTACACACACACACACACACACACACAACAAACATAACGGCATTGCATAACAGATTTTTATGCAAATAATACTCAATCTACGATGAAATGAGTGAAAATGCCACCTTGTATGTTCATTTGTAAAGCTGATGTATAATGTGTAAGGTTGAGGTATTATATAATAATGTATATATTATTATTAATATATGATAATGACATACCAATATATACAAAGCATCCTCGGAGCTCTTTTCATATTCCTTGATGGTCGAGAAGACGGAGAGGACCAAACACGAGAACACCAGCAAGAACCTGAAAGAGAACACGACGTTCTTACTTACACATGCTCATTAGATTAACATTTTAACATATATATTTACATTCACAGTTTCTCATAACTTTGTTTTTGTTAACTTTTTCTAGCTTTAGATGACGCGTCGTTCGCTGTAGCCCTGCCGTCGTTTTTTGAGCTACTTCCCGACTCGAATCGGCTCAATTCAGCAGAAAGCGCTGAGCTGGCGGGAGCGTGGACACACGACGCCGGTGCGATGCGTGGACCTCCCGCTGCCACGCCACGGCTGCCTCTCCCCTTTCACCTGGACGACAGGCCAGGAAACACAACACTGGGTATTGACCCAAACGCCATGATCCCCAAGTTACGAGGTAGTACAGTGCAGCGTATTGATACCAAATAGACATCAATAGGCCGAAATACAGAGATCAAATTTTGCATGGGAGGCAGGAACCATGGAATAAAAAGTGTCTCAGCTGCAGGGGAAGGAGTGCAGTATACCGTACCCTTCTGGGATTACATAACGCAGTTATTTC
This sequence comes from Brachyhypopomus occidentalis, assembly GCA_020368025.1. NCBI lineage: Eukaryota > Metazoa > Chordata > Actinopteri > Gymnotiformes > Hypopomidae > Brachyhypopomus > Brachyhypopomus occidentalis. Next base: position 56,629 of record JAGXOD010000013.1, read on the forward strand.
TTTAGCCTTGCGGCACTGAAGTAATTAAGTGACAGCAGTCGTTGTTACGTAACCTGCCGTTTCTGGCAATAGAAAAGAGGATAAATATAACGTAATATCAGCACTTAACATCTCTTGTCTATTTTCGAAGCTAATGTAAACTTTAAAGCACGTTGTAGCTGCAAGCAGGGAATCTTGTCAGTTAGACACCACTGTATTCAAGCCAAACAATTTCTGAGAACATTTCCAGCAGCTGGTTCATACTTTCCCCCCTCTGGTCATTATTTGAGCGACATCTGCAATTAGTATTTCTAGTTTGACAGAACTGTTTCTTCAGGGGGAACTTCCTAGGGGGAACTTCCTTTTTCTTCTTCTGCAAAGTGCCATTCACAAAATAACATTTGCACCATAATATCACCTATGTTGACCGGTGCCTATCAGTGACATTTTCACTCTCATACTTTTTCCTATTAATTCAAGAGACAATAAAACCTAAATGCCAAAATCCTACAATTACAGTGAAGCAAGAGTTAAAGGACATTCAGGACCAGAAACAAGAGCGTCCAACCCCTTCGTAGTGACCAGGGTAAATATTTGACTATGTAGAAATGTTTTCTTTGCTGGTCAGGATATGGGATCTTTTTAAATGTCTAATGTTAACATATATAATATGATTTGATTAGAGGAAGGCTGGATGAAAACGGCAGTCACTTGCTGCTGTTTCTCGTGTAGTTCGGTGTTTTGGAGTCATGTAGAATGATTATAAGTGCACTGAATTGTGGGGCAAAACTAGTCTGTCTGACGGTGAATAAACAGTCAGGACCTGTTCCAATAACGAGGGCCATTATGTTGACCATTTATCATAGGGAAATGGGAGCCGGAGCCGGCTGTAACTCTTCCACACCTGAAACATTTTATTGGGTGCAGCCTCGATCTTCAAAAATAGGAGACCTCAAATTGACGTGTTCATTACAGTTAAATTATCGGTCCTACTTCATGTGCAAGGTGACTGGGAGGGTTTAAGGAGCATGTTGTTACACTGATGTGCTACTGTGTTAAGGGCAGAGATGCATCTCCAGCAGTAGTGTATGTTTTAGACCCAAGAAACAAGCAGTAAATTAGACGAAACATCAGATCCTCACGATCCAGACCAACATTCTTGGCTCAGCACTCTAGACATGTGGGAGAGGAGGGTGAGCCGGTCTTGCTCGGGCACACTGACAACTGCAGCTGAAAGTGAGGATCCCTCCAGTGAAAACCACCTACCTGCCACACTGACATGCACAAAAGACAAGCGTGAACTATGGGTAGTGTGAAACTGCGTCAGCATGGAGGTAGGGATTTTTTTTGTGGATATGGGCCACCAGAGATGGATAGATGCCTCGGGCAAGAACTTCTCTTCCGTTCACAGGATGGTGCAACATTAGCTTATGTAAACAGTTTTACTGGAACAGTGAGAGAAAAAATAAATAAACTAATGTGAACTGTAAAAAATCAACATAACTGGTTCCCTTGGAATATCATAAGCTCAATACTAATAATCTGAATTCAATTTCAGTGGGAGTGTATCTACTGACACTGGATACAACTGACATTTTATCACAGCCTGAATTTTTTATTTTAATAGAAAGCAGGTGTTTAAACTGTTACAGCCCAAGTTACATTTGTGGCATGGAATTCCTCTGATAAACACAAATCAGCAGTATTGATTGTAAAATTTTGAATTCTCAGAGGTAATACTTAATGTGCAGAATGCTTGGAATAGGGAAAATCAATCCACTTTGGAATGAAAACCCGACTCATATAGCCTTTCTACTTGAATAGCTTGGGGTGAATTATGACCCCTACATTCAATGAGTTATGGAAGCACCCTAAGCACTGTACCTCGACCTATGACGTCCAATCTATAAACCTCACCTCAGGAAACTCAGGGCTAGATTAAAACTGCACAAGATCCACTAATCTGTTAGACTGCAAATTAGATATAGACACCCTTGTCAGAAATGCTATGAATGTGTAGTTTTCAACACACAGTTGTTAATGATCATTTAGTTAATGATTAACTGTATAGTTCATTCATGGGTGGATTTTGTTTTTCCTATGTAATTTCTTAAATGTTTATCTTCCATTTTTAGTAATTTGTTTCTATATCGTTCAAGAAATGCAACCAATAAGAGATTGATGGAATCTTCCCTGATGGTTCTGAAGCTGCATCATCCCATAAGTGAAAACCTTTTCTAAATAAAAGCACTGTCCTCAGAGGTAAAAGTGATTACACTAGTAACCATGTGTTCCAGAGACAGCCTGTAATGGTATACGTTTTCCCTCAGCACGGGACTGTCTCTCTGGTGGTAGGGTGAGTTCATGATATTGATTGGCTATTGATTACCACCACAAAGGTATCACAAGCAGCTACTGGGAGAGAGCCATCTCGACATATCGCGCCATTGGCCGAATCCCAGCAAATCACATCAGAACTAATAATATATGTCTCTTTCATTAGACTGGGAGCGTGTGGCGGCTATGGCTGGCCAGCTCAGTTTCCACATGTCCTTCTCTCTGTCTTTATCTGTCATTAATGCATATCTCTCCACGCACTGGTCTCGGTCTCCAACTAATGCAGCTAGACAGCCTGGAGGAAACGCTGCCCACTCAGCTAATGCCGCTCGCGAGAGAGAGAGAGAGAGAGAGAGAGAGAGAGAGAGAGAGAGAGAGGAGTGAGTGAGAGCACAGGAGGAGGAGAGATTGAGATGGAGCAGGTGGATGAGAAGCAGAGGAAGGTGGACAGCTAGGGGTTGTGAGAGGGACAACGAAGGAGAAGGCCAAGGGGAGATCAACAGAGAGAGCTGAGAGATGACAGAGAGATGGGGGAAGGGAGAGAGAGAGACAGCAACAGGATCATCTTCACAGTTTCATCATTCAGATGCAGGTGAATATCCATCTGCTAATCTATATTTTCTATCCCATTGCATGTCTGAGTGCAACTGCATAACACTTTTGGAATCCTTATATAATCAATTTTATAGAATGAATGAACACACACACACTCACACACACACAGACACAGACAGGACTGACAAAGTCAATGTAAGCATAATGTAAAAAAAAAAAAAAGGTTTTAAAAAGTTTCAATATAGTACAATATAGTACAACTAATATAAACTGGTTGATAGTTATTTATACCTGATTTACAGTATACGGCTCTAGAACCGTTCCATTAGAATCTTTCCTGTGGAACCCTCAATCTAGAACCCTTCCTCATGGGACGAACTGAACATGGAGATAAGTAGAATATTAATCAGTTCACCTTCATGCAGTACTGTATCTTTCAGGTCATCAGATCTGAAGAACATTTTTCTCCTTAAACGTGATCGGTTTAACTTGTGAACTTTAAACAGAGGGTGTTCACAGCGTGCTTGTGTGTGTTAATGTGCAATGGCCTCTGCCTTTCTGTGGATTCTGTGAACTTTAATGAGCCTCTGCTGGAGTATTTGATTGGTGCTTGGTAATTTAAATGTCTGCTAGCATGAACAGCCAGGGATCAAAATGGTGGATAACCGCGTTTCCCTCCCTCCCCTCATTCCATATTTCGCTCCCTCACACACCCATGAATGCAGACACAAATGCATGCACAAACACACACACACACACACTTTTATCCTTGTTAATTTAGGCTACATTCACACAGCAGGTAAGAGTGGCCCACATCCACATCTGTTTTCTTCATATGTGAAACAGTTTTGCTATCTGTGTGGTAGTGTGAAAAGCAAAACACACTGACATTTTCACTTCTGATCTGGCACACTTGGGCTACATTCACACAGCAGGTAAAAGTAGCCCAAATTTGATTTCCTGATCAAAATCGATTTTCTGTACTTAATGTGACCTACATCCAACATTAATGCAATGCTTCAGGTGGCAGGTTCACCAGAGGTGAATGTTCAGCCTGTGCAGAGTGAGTAGAGTATTTGGAAGCAGCATGTTCACACCTTTTTGTACTGTGAAAGTACAAAGACATGAAAATCGTCCAGAAATTGTGTTACTCTTTTCTTAAAACACAAAGTAATAGTTTTATAAATACTGCTTTCCGGGGTTTCTGTGCATAGTTGGTTATGGGTATCCCACATCCACTGAAGCGCCGCTATAGCTGTGGGGTCATGGCGTCTACTTCAAATCACTTCGCCGACACCGTCCCTCACTGCTGTTGTCCATCTTTCCTTCCCACCAGCATGGAATGACAACACGTCAATATAAAAGTCACATGAATTCAGATCTGGTTGTTCAGTCGCATTGCTGTGTGTCATTACATTTTGGATTTCCGTGCTACATACAAATGACCTAAATCAGAATTTAAAATGTCAGATATAATGCACCCAAATTACATCCAAATTACAAACTCCATAATTTCATGCTGACAAGAAGGAGAAATGGGCGTTGTTCATCTGCAGAGAGGTAGCTGCTACGACTCCACAGAGAGCCATAATTAAAATCTTGACCCTCTCGCTTCCTCACCCTCATTATAATTTGTTGCCGAATTTGCAGCTGGCCTCATTAGCATGAGCAGCAGAGGAGCGGCTGTTATGGTTTTTCTGAAGTCACAAGACAAATGTCATGCGAAGCTGTTCCATTACGCATGCGGGTCAGTGCTGGTGATCAGTCCAGACTACTGCTGAACATAGGCCACATTTAAAAAGACAATGTGAGTGAGCAAACAAACAAAGATTTGCTTTGTAAATGGGAATTGGGCCACGTTGTAACAACCCTTGCTATTGTGGGGTTGTTTTGTGGTTTGCTTTTCTGTTTTAGGTCCTACAGCTCCTCCCGCCTGGTCTCTGCTCTCACGGTCCTGTCCACGTGCTTCTTCAGGTGGAGTCGTATCTGCCATTCCTTTCCCCGGTTGGCCGCCTCACTCTGATGCTACAGACATAAAGCCGACTTGGAGACCTAGACAATGGATGACCTAGATAATACAGTCGCTTTGTGGTTTCATTGTGTGTTCCGTGGCTTATGAAGCTGTGTTCTTTTGTAGGAAATGTGGTTTCCCTTGTTCTGGGCGTTTGTTTGATTTTGGCCTGGTTGACTCCTGAAGATCAATCCCACTACTCCAGATCAATAAATAACTCGACAGTTGTTCCACTTTAACTGACAGTCTTTCATTGCTGTTATGGCCTGTGCCCAACCCATCCCAGAACTGGACCTGCAGTGTGAATGCAGCCTTAGTGTTAAGTGGTGGATTTAGAGCCCAGTAGTTTATCTAAGCTTCTCCCCACCTGATTCTACTAATTACACATAATTAGAAACTTAAAGAATCAGCTGAGAGCAATAGATGTTCAGAGCATGCCAGCAACGCCCAGAGACATCTTTCAATGGAGAGAGATGGACAGCACAGATAACTCATCTTGAAAATTACCTTGTTTATCTAGCGAGGCCTCTTTTGATAACCGCCCAAGAGATTATCTTGCGGGCTGTACGTGTCCCATGGAAGTCACTAAAAGTCATTAAGGAAGCTTTAAAGCAGCAGCAGGCTAGCATGAGTGCTGCCTTTGCCACAGCCTGGATCAAGCCCAAACCGGCTATGGCTGCTCCGCTCTCCACTCCTTGTAGCTCACACTAGGTCTCCCCCAAGTCCCATAAAAGTTCCCTTCAAGGCCTTTGGTTTTCTTTTTTTTTACTACAGGCATAGAGACGTGTTATGGTCCAAATGCTGCAGAGCGCTGACAGCTGCTAAACAGAACGCAAAAAACAGGCACCTTTAGGGTACACTGAGAAGAAGTACGCCGAGAACAAGTATACTGAGAACAAGTACGCTGAGAACAAGTATACTGAGAACAAGTACGCTGAGAACAAGTATACTGAGAAGAAGTACGCCGAGAACAAGTATACTGAGAACAAGTACGCTGAGAACAAGTATACTGAGAAGAAGTACGCTGAGAACAAGTATACTGAGAAGAAGTACGCTGAGAACAAGTATACTGAGAACAAGCACGCTGAGAACAAGTATACTGAGAACAAGTACGCCGAGAACAAGTATACTGAGAAGAAGTACGCTGAGAACAAGTATACTGAGAAGAAGTACGCTGAGAACAAGCACGCTGAGAACAAGTATACTGAGAACAAGTATACTGAGAACAAGTACGCTGAGAATAAGTACACTGAGAATAAGTACACTGAGAATAAGTACACTGAGAATAAGTACACTGAGAATAAGTACCTTATACTAGTTGCCTAGGCCCTTTTAAGATGTGTGTAACATACATTTATTTATTTACATTTCTGCATTCTGCGGTATGCATTAAAGGTGCCAGCACCAAACTTGTTAAACGAATGGGGGTTCATTTACTGTATTACAGACTAAAGGAACCAAACTGTGGAAAGGACTGATTGTACTTGTTAGCCAAACTGATTCCTGTACTGAATCAAGGACCACCAGACAACAGAATTGTTTTGCCCCTGGTTATAGGGCTTGTGAACTCTCACCTTGGTCCTTTCCACTTCAACACCCCCTACTCTGCTTACATGGTCTAGTGAACAGTAAGGGCTCTATAACCCCACAACACACGCGCACACACACCTCCAATGCACACAATCAGTGAGCGGACAGCATTTATTTCACACCATATACTTGACAACTCTCTTACTCTTTTATTTCTATATGATTGGAATATTTCTGTTTTTTATATAGATTTGATATAGCACCCGGTTTTGATTGAAGGCCAGTTGGAAATGCAGACTACAAATATCACTGTAGAGTGCAACTGTTCACTCCCTGTGCATGTGTCAATTATGTCTTGATCTCAAGAGAACCTTTGGTCCTGGAGAAGAACATGGTGGTGTGAACGTGTCTCCGGACTGTGCATGAAATGTGCGGGTCCAGTTCTGTCATCTCCGTGACACTGGAGGCTGACTATACATCTGCACCTTTATTATAGACCCCGTGACAGGAGTACCATCAATTTTCAGCTGCAATTTCAGTCTACTTGCATCATAAAAACATTTTTTTCTGATACTCTCAAAGAGGTGTAACTTAAGATTTATATTTGAATTCTGTTGGTTGCTGAGTGGAATATGATGATTAATTCTTGTAACAGTTGAGTCCGCAGAGATTTCCCTCAGGGAAGACGATCTAGGCATGGACAACATGCCCTCTATGAGCAAGCACTGACATCATGGTACACACAGCCCACCTTGTCGTGACACTCCATTAGAGTTTCAGCTGCTTGAAGAACACACACACACACACACACACACACACATTTAATCCAAAAGCAGAGTAGCAGACTAAGAGATAAAAGTCTGATGGAAGAGAGACCAACTGAAAAAGAAATACGAAAGGCGAAACAGGCATAGTATTGCACATGCAGTATGCAAGATCTTTCACAAATGGGAAAGTAGTAGCCTGCAGACATAACTTACTGAGCCTTGGAGCAGAACCAGGTATGAGCACTAATTAAGGGGCTGGTGATACCTCACACTGATAGGCTGGTGAAGAGGGCATGCAAAACACGACCTGAGCACACTTTAATCCGGTCTCTCGCCGTAGTTACCGTCGAGCAGGGAATTCAGAACCTATACACTTCACAGCATTTCTTCCATACGCATAGACAGGCGGGCACGTGAAGAATGTGCAGCGTAATGCTGCGAAACGTGTCTGAATTGTCCTCAGACATCACTGCACACACAGGCGTGCAGTCCTCGGCTCACTGTAGGTAATAGGCAGGACGTGGAGAAAGTGACACTGACAGATAGGTTGCTTGAAATGACAGATGTCTCTCGCTTATCCTGCTCTGCCCGGAGTACGAGGAGTAAGAGAGAGAGCGCATGGGTCCAATGTTCTGACTTTTCTTTTTTTTTAAGAACAAAAGTGGCAAAAATATCTCTGCAATCCTGTTTTTCCTTTCTCATATATACACACACACACGCACACACAGTGGCAAGAGTGCACGCCCAGTGTCAGAATGTGTAAAGTAAAAGCTAGAGGAGAGGTCCATGGGGGATTGAGCTCGGCCTAGCTGTCAAAAAATCCTTTTGTGTCACTGCTCTAGATAGACAGAGTGGGAGAGAGGGAGGGAGAGAGGGAGGGAGAGGGACAGAACCAAACTGTCAGCTCCTGAGAAAGGCTGGTGCTTTTCAAATGCTTGATCCTCATAAAACACTATAAAATTTGGTTGTCTGCAATCAGTTGCTTTTGTGATTGCAATATGTTTACCCAGTCCTCTCACACACACACACACACACACACACACACTCCAGTAGCCAGTAGTTGCCTGAGCCAGATTTGTTCCGGCAGTCTATTATGTCAGCATAGCCTTCCAACTCTAGAAAGTAGTGAGGTATTCTATAAAACAGTGCACCCAAAACCAACCAATCATTGAGGAAAAGAGGTCAGCACAGCCTTGCCTACACAATCAAAGCTGCATTCTTCCCTACTGCATGGAAACATCGTGCTTGTATGCGTAAAATAACAATTCTATTATTAGCCACAGTCAATATAATTTCCCCACATATTCAGAAACAGATTTTTTCTAGATTTAATTCCTCTTACCGATCAATGATTTAAATGGCAGTGATATATGGCTTCAAATGTGGAGGAACGCATGGAAAAGGAACTTATTTTCAGTGCTGGTGGATGTATATTGGGTATCTGGAGTACCAATCAACCCACAAGCTGTAAAAGAAGACATCTGCTTAGGTGTGGGCTGTCTCGCGGAGAAACATGGGATTCAACATGCCGCCCAACTGTCCGTGGCAAAACTGCAGACGAAGAAAATGCAAGTATTTAAAAATAATTGTAGTGTGTTTCTTTATCCGTGCATAGCTAACGTCAGCCAAGGTAGCTCATGTCACATGCGATTTTGTAGAACCTTGTTGGCGTTTCTTGCTGCCCGATCCACAATAAACACATTACTTTGTAACCTAGTTTAACACGTTTACTGTAATAGCCAGTAAACATTGATACCAATTCGGAGGCGCTGGAAAACGATCACATTGACCGCTGTCGAAAAAAACATCGTTACCCGTTACCTGTGGTGTTTGAACTTGAGGTTTACTGGTGTACCGTGAATAGCTCAATGCGGTTTCATTACTAGCATTTATTTAAATGCCAGAACCCCATCTTTTGATGATTGGTACATGAACACACCTATATACACACTAGCAACGGTTTGCACGTGACACAGCCACTACAGTCAGCAAGACCGCCTGACTTTAGCCAAACATACAAAAATGAAAAGTTAACTAGCTAATAACTAACCATTCACAAACGTTCTGTTATATCCTTGATTCGCTAACGTATTCATAAGAAGTAAAAGGAACTTATTGTATGAGCAGTGTTTTTTTTTTTTCATTTAAAGTAACAGGCGTTCCAACCGACCGTTCTGAACAGGGCGGTTAAGACCCGGATGAGAAGGGCGCAGTGCTCGATTCCTGTGGTATTTTGACTAACATGTCATATTAAGGCCAGGAAGTGTGTTAATTTTTGTTAAAGGGGTAATCTGTGTTTGTATTTCATGCATAATAAGATAAATGTGCTCAAACCCAATGTATGTTTGACTGAATCACGTCAGTCATTTAGATTGATAATGTTTTGAGTACATTGCATATACATATGTTTTGACTATATGTACACCCACAAATACATCATGTGCAACGTAAATAAATGTTTTGTTTATATAAATTTTATTGTTTACATTGTATTTAAATATTAATATAAAACATATGAATATTTATATCACAGTGTTACTTATTATATGTAATGGAAACCTTCTTGTGCTTTCCAGAGAGACAGACAGGTGCTGAAGGGGGCCTACACATTAGCCATCACTATGACAGAGATATTATTGGCCATGATATATTATTTACGTAACAAGACAAGGTGACAAAAGGTATGAGCCATCATGCGTATTTTTGTGTTTTGTTGTGTGTGTGTGTGTGTGTGTGTGTGTGCGTGCGCGCGTGTATGCTTTTGATTAATGGTCTTAGCTGATGATGTGCTACAAGTACATGCTGATTAAGGCATTACTGCTCTGCTGTGCGTGTGTGTGTGTGTCACAGACACAGGCTTGTGCACATGCACACACACAAACACTTGTGCACACACGCAGTGAAGTGACTCAAATGATCAGTGTTTTAATGTAATTTGAGTCATTGTACTTCCAACCATTTGCAGCTGTGATGGCCAGAAATCTCTTTGGGTGTGGTACATGTTATCAGCCATCCAATCACAAACATGAATGATCAACATCAGTGTTCTGACTGGGTTGGACATGATTGGCCAGCTTTGCCATATGTGCTGCTGCATCGGATGCAGTCACAGCTTTATCTGTCTCATTCAGCACTGAGTCCACGGGCAGAGTAATGATGACGTCAGCGGCCGTGATTAGCTCCCAACGACCACACAGCAACTTATGGAAAAGAAGAATGAACCAGCAGAGCGTGGATGTGTGTGTGTGTGTGTGTGAGAGAGAGAGAGAGAGAGAGAGAGAGAGAGAGAGAGAGAAAGAGGGAGAGAGAGAGAGAGATAAAGATGGAGACAAATATATTGCTGTTCCTACCGTATAGCAATGTATTAAACAGTGTTGCTGGACAGGATCTGCTCCAGGTTTGTGTACTGCTTCTCCACCCTGACATCACCTACTGAGCATTTCCCACACCTGCAGCTCAGTGATGGAGCCACTGGCGCTCATATAAACACTCCCTGTTTGCCAGCTGTCAACCAGCACAGTATTGCTTGTCTGTCTGTGTGTTCTGAAGCTGCGATTACTGTCCTGTTGTTGTAACTTGGTGGTCCACATTGTCTGGTTTTGAGCCTTGGACTGGCGTTGAGATCCTGTGTCTGGATTTACTATTACCCTCTCTGCGCCTGCTCTTTTGACCCTGTTGCCTGTATTGACCGCAGCCTCATCAATTAACCTTAATAAACTCACTCATCGCATTTGTCATGCAGCCTGTGCTTCCCACCCTCCAATAGTGCCCATGAGGAAAGACAGCGAGCGTAGTAAAGTGACTTATCTGCCAGGTGATACAGCCAGTGCACAGGAAGCTACCATCATAATAAGGGAGTAAACCAATGGTGGCAGTTGAAAAGCCAGGCACTCAGGGGAAAAGATACTTGTAGGCCGGCAATATAACAGTCACTCGCACATAGATGCCAAACACAACGCCAGTCGCTACAGAAGGTGTCGCAACCACACAAGGACCAAATTTCAACTGATTCCACTACATGAGCAAACCCCAAATTCGTGCTCATCAATGGCAGCGAGAGGAATAGAGTAAAGCAAGAAAGCCAAGATCTGCATTGCCAACTGTCCTGAAATTAAGCTCCAATCGAACGGCACAGAGCCATCACTCAGGGGAATTTTGCAAGCCTGGCAACCTGAGCCACGTTGCCAGAGGGACTGATTTCCCACAGGTTGTAAACACCTTACATTAAGAGAGATGGAGCATATGAGGTTCAGACATCATCTCATAAGACAAAAGTACTTTTATAAGAACTTTGCACATGTCTTCATCAGTCTAGTGGCCCATGGAGCCCTCGCTACAACTCATGGCTGTCATAAACGTCTTTGGGTTAGCGTGCTAGCCTGTTAGCTTGGCCCTGGCACAGCACAGTACATCAAGCATATAGGGCAGGGCAGATGGCCCGTTCCACCAAGTCTCTAGAGGATCGCTATGTTTGCTTTTTCATGCACTGTGCTGGTGCCTGGTGTCCACCTGATGTGAGCCACACACACACACACACACACACATGTGTATATATTTCATAGTATGCACAAGATCTGCACCACTCCCAGATGATTGCCGTTGTCAAAATTTTATTTTCAGGATAGAATGTTAAGAAGTTAATAACACCATAAAACGATGTATGCATGGTGAATGGGGGATTTTGACTGTCAGCACCGGTGTAGACAGAATCTGGTTCACACCTGAGCATTCAGGAGGGGCACTAGAGTCAAATAATGAAGAGCATTAATCACAGAAAGTGCTGATGCAGGTGCCTAGTACACAGTCTCACCTGCAAGGCCACAGCATCCCAAAGCCCAAAGAGAGAGAGAGACACGACACACACCACACACACACACAATATATATATATATATATATATATATATATATATATATATATATATATATATATATATATATAACAGTGTTATAAAGTGGAGGGCTTTTCCCAGTTTCTCTCTCTCTCTCTCTCTCACTCACTCACACACACACACACACACACACACACACAGCTGCTTGCTGACAGCGTTTATTTTGCGGGTAGTTTTTTAAAAGGCCTAAACTGATATGTCCATGTTTTAGATAAGCCACCTACGTTTCGGGTTAATTAGTTTTTTATCAGAACAGTAGTTAACCTCGGGACATATTGTACATTTAGCTAAAGCAGTGACAGCGCCTGCTGTCAAGCCCATGAACGCGGTTTGAGCCTGTATTTTTCCTCTCAATTCCGGTTTTTACGCTCCGTTCATGCTGACTCGAGCGTGTTTCATGAAGACGTTTTCTAGAAAGCATACTCTTCGAAACATTTTATAGTGAAACAAGTCAGACATTCGTCAGATTTCAAACACGATGAATATACTCTTGCTCCCCGATGTGATTTTTGTGCGCACATATAACACAATTCAACTCGAAATCAGTGAACAGCATTTATGCATGTAGAGATGAAATGACGGAGATTGACCGTCCCATCTCCCGTTGAAACACAGCGAAAGCGAAAAACAGTCGCTCTATAATACTCATTATCTTCGGTTAATTGGTCTTTGCTGTGTTTGTAAGCGAACAGCGTTGAAGGAAACAAAATCTTTTGGCGCGTGCTGTTTTTCTGAGGCGCAGCGCCTGTGGACTGGCGCCGGAGCTGTTCGAATGTGCGTGGTGCTGAAATTGGTCGAGAACGCCTGCGAGCGCCACAGCACTCCACTCAGTAAGCTTACTCTTACTCGTGTCAAATCGACTGAGATTAAACGTGGTTTGAGGGGGTGCTGCACCGTGACTATGACTGTGTGTTATCGCTCCACTTCAAAACATGGGGCGCTACTCTACTGGGCATGTTTTGCACCTGGTGCTGCCATCACTGGCGCCACCATGCATGCTGTAAACATTTTGGAAACGACATGAAACGTTCCTCATTCATCAACCTGATAAACTAACTGCGGAGGCAGAAAGAGGTGCATTTGACCTGTTCATTTCACTATTTACGCATAGTTTTGTCTTGGTGATACATGCTTTTGTACAGCAAGCACTATGGTCCACTGTTAGAATAAAGGTTGCGGTTTTCAGATGTAATTCAGTATTAGAAGTTTGACATTATTGCACTGTCATATGATGTCATGACAGACTGAAGAGAAGCAACCTACGGTAGCGCTAAAAAAGAAAAGCTAGAAATTATTTGGCGATAACTGAGTCACGTGGGTTAACGGAAATTAAAAAAAAAAACACAAAGATACACAGATTACAACCCAAATAAACAATGTGCCGGTTATTAGGAGTGTGGAAAACGTATGGAATTCAATTTACTCTAATCCGTGAACACTAAAAATGGTAATGTTTAAAGATGGTAAAGATTCGCGCAGTCGCTACTTTAACACATCTCACTGTTTAATGGGAAGTGTAGATGCAAGAAGTGAACAACAATATGACAACGCACAACGGTGTTATTCATCAGACCACCATACCAGCAACTTAATGACAAAAATAAAAAAAAAATCTATTTCTGAGCCTGAGCGTCATTAAGAGTATATCCTTAATATGAGCTACTTACACATAAGCGTGGTAGATGAACGCCCATCCTCGCGGTCTTTCCAACACGTTGTATAGGAAATTTTGAAGCCGTCGGTAAAATGCATTTCGTTTTGGAGGCTTCTTCCCCGAGATGCTGGATCGTTGTTTGCTCAAGATGCTGCCGCGCTTTGTTGCCTCGTTGGCTGCTATGAGAAGAGCGCCGTCTCTGTTCGAGTCCGCCGCGCCTCCCTCTAGACCCACAAAGCCGACTTTTAGCTTCTTCTCGGCTTGCGGTCCGGGGTAGACCCCGCCGTTGCGGGATTTCTGCACCATACTCGCCTTGCTGTCATGGAGAGCCGCGGATGCTCGTGGGGGTTTTCCGCCCTTTGCCAGGTAGGAGCATCGCTCGAGCCGCGCTGGGCAGGGCGTGAGAGGTGCGCGCGGATCTCGGGCGTGCGCTACGTCTGCAAGAGGGAAGGAAAAGCCAATAGCGATGCAAAGAAAAGAGTCTGCAATCTCTAACCACCACCACCCCCACACCCTCCAACTACACCAGTACCTTCCGGCCACCTGACAACAGTGCTCAATAATTCAGAAGCTGAAAGGAGGAGGGGGGTGTAAAAATGGGCAATCCACTGAAGCTTATGCAGAGGATTGCATATAAACATGACAAGACAGTAGGAAGCAAATGCCTAGCATAGAAATCTGGACATCACCATTTCAAAACATCAGCAGTGTCCCTTGTTACTGAAAGATGCTCCAGACCCAGCTAATCTAATCTTGATCAAACCCTGATACATTCAGCAGACACCCTACCTGCCAAAGATTGTCACTGACGAACAAGAAGAAGAGACTTCTTTTTCGTCTGGTAGGATTATCAGAGAGCATTGATGGATAATATTGAATACTTTAATAATTCCGCTTCATTATGCCTTTGTAATCCCATTTAGTAATTCCACTTTCAATATGCCTTTGTAATCCCATTTAGTAATTCCACTTTCAATATGCCTTTGTAATCCTATTTTATAAACAATAGCCAACAGTTGTTGTTTATGTTATGAATTTAGATCAAGTTTACACCTGGAACCCTTACTGATACCACTAGTATTTGTAAAGACAACTTTCCCACTGAAACAGCAGCTCTTGTCTGTCAGGCCCCACTCGTCCCTTCGGTCACCCCAACAGCAGCTTCTTAGCTATTCTCCTGAGTTCTCTTATAGAGAATCACACACATCTCCCTCTTACAAAACACACCCTTACCTTACACAGTGCTGCCATCCTTTAGCAAACCCATATCTTTCAGTTAACTACATTATGAAGGTTGCCCATAATCCCCAAAGACTGTACCCAGAATCCCAGATGTTTTGTAAACACTCACCGTGTGGCGCCTTTGTTCTCAGCCATTGGTGACCCAGTTTTTGAAGTCCCTCTTCCTTTGTCCCTCTTTACACCTGTTCTTGTTTAAACACCTGATCTTTTCACTGTTTCTCAGTCTTAAATCTCAGCACACACACACATGCGCGAACACACACACACACACACACAACTTTTAATCCCCTTGTTCTCTCTTTATGTTAAACGATCAACTGAAAACCTTCTCGCTGAACATTTAGTCTCTTTTTATTTATTTTTGCTCTTGCAACACAACAACACAAAAGGCTGCAACGGCTGCTTGGCATGTGGTCATGTGATGTCAGTGCACAGTGAGCTGGTGCTGCTAAAGATGCAAGATGCAAGCAATACTCACTTCACTATGCTGGAAACACATTGTTTTTACTAATATACGCAGGTATGAGCGCATCATGTAGCAGCACTAGCAAACGACGCGCTCAGGCTTCACAGCGGCGGGTCCGAGATGATGCGGCACATTCCAGTGGCCCTTGATATATATTGGAGCGCGTCACACGGGGGAAGCCCGCAGAACGACTGTGGCGCACGTGACCAATCAGATCTCTTGCTCTTGTGTTTTCAGGCCGGAAACAAGCACGGCCTTTTCGACACGAATACCCAGAGCAGGCCGGAGGGATCGGGCCGAAGTAATCGGCGTGCGTTCTGAATCTATCTAGGACACATAAGGTGGGAAGATCCAGCAGTCGGATCGGTGCACATCTGCACAACAAAGAGCCACGTGGTGGTGGTAGTAGTGGTGGTGGTGGTGGTGGTGGTGGTGGTGGGGGCAGTTCCTCGCACCTCCGGAGCCGGGCGTCAGCTGCAGCCGTGATAAATAATGCACGTCTAGACGGCGCTTTTGCAGAGAAGCACAGAAATGCAAGCGCGAACGAGGGATAGCGTTTTGCCCGTTCGGGCAAGCGTTTCCATGACAACAGCCCAGCGAACAATAAGCCGGTTTCGTGCGTGAGCTACGTGTGCGTGCCTCCTCTCAAGACTCATAATGCACAGACGGGCAAGGCTGACTCTCTCTAGAAAACACCAGCTCAAAAATGTAGATATAAAATGGATGAAAGCGACAGGGCGCTAATGTATCAAACGTGCTTTAATATGGACCAGGCATTTACACACTGATGATAATGAGTTGAAGATTTCATATTTCTTTCTGCCATTAGCTTAATTAGAAAAAAATGTTTAATGACCTGACAAGCCACCGTATAGCACTCTTAAATAAACAAACGAATCTTAAATAAATAAAGAGAGGCATTTGGGGCAAAGATGGATCCCCGCTCATGCCCCGGAAGAATGAGGTACGTTTCCCCCTGTATTCTTCCTTGGAGGCAAAATAAAGGATGCCGTTGTCTGGACAATGACTTCATGCAATACTATGTGGTCACTGAAGACTCACGGAGCTAAAAGAAGCCCTGGTTTCTCATTCTCATTTCGCAGATTCATTTGATATCTCAGCCGCCGTCATCCGACTGCTCCACATTCAGCACAAAAGCAGGTTAGGATTGGTTACCATGACAACTTGGCTCGCTTCATCTTCCACCCGAGCTCCAGGTAGAGTCTCTCCCGTTCTCATCGGTGCATAAAAGGCTGGAGGGGCGGCAGCTGCATCGGCCCACATCTCACAAAGACAGACTCCCGCCGGCTGTTCTGAAGCACTGGAGACCCAGGGGAAGCAGGGTGGCAAAGAGCACACACCACAACACAGCGCTGTCATTTATAAAACACCGCCGGCCACATCAAGAGTTGGGCAATCGGGTGTCGAGTGGTAAAACTCAACAAACTCCTCTACTTTTCTTTACTGTCAGATAAGTAGGACAGGCGTGCGTGTGGGCAGCGGAGCTGGAAGCCACAGGGAGCATATAAGGAGAACCTTCAGTGACAGATGGCAGCAGAGATCTTCGCCATGCCTCTGCATCCATGGTGATCTTTCTCAGAAACCTCATGGTGTGCAGCAGAGGGACATTTGTAGATGAATTAAGATGCTGCCTTTGCTGAAGACAAATGAGAATTGCTGGCTCTGTGAGGTGTGTCGCTGAAGCTCGATCAGTCTCCTTCTAAGGTGACCTGAGAAAGCAAGGAAGAGCAAAGGCTCTGAGCGGAAAATGACTGCATTATATTGACTGTGGTTATATGTTTTTTTTTTTCTTCTTCTCATCATGGGTTTGTCCATGAGCCATGTTCAATTATTGTGGACAATTTTTCGCTTACTGACGGTCAAACCATTCCAGTTCAAGGTGATCCAGAACACAGGGGGTTGGGAGGATTTAGATGGGGGAAATGTGCCAGTTTCCCAAAGTTTAAATCCCAATATGATGGTGTAACTATAATTTCATAATTAGATATAGGGTAACATGGTTATTAGTCAATAACACCCATCTTATGCATTAAAGCAATACTATCATTTTGAATGTAATCTTTATCTACCACTTCTGCTGATTACCACACACACACATATTTAGCCATACTTAGAAGAGGACAGAGAAACAGATTTGATTAATAGAAATTAGAATTCCTAGTGTAGTGAGTCTGATCATATTAAAGAGCAAGAAAGCAATAGACAAAACAGAGGACATTGTTTCAGTGTTTTTCAGAAACTCTACAAATCTACATCATTTAATATTTTCGCTCTAAGAAAGTGCATCTCAACATGCTGAAGATGTGGGTTACTGCCCTTTACCAAAATAAACCTAGCGAAGCATTCTTACTCAGTCGGGTACTAAAGAGGAACATTTATTCCGTTCTAAGCTCCTTATCAAAAAATGTACACAGCAAACTTTTTTTGTCCTTGTTCAGTCTTATTTCGTCAACCCTGCCCTGAATAGGCTCTTATCATCCAGCGATGATGGATGGAGGCGAAAACAGAGGAAAAGAGAATGAAGTTTGAAAACCTGCAGAGAAACAGGCCGAGCGCTGAGAGCAGGAGAACCTGGAAGCCTGAAAGGCAGGAAGGTGTAAAAGCGTGGCAGAAGGTAGCGGAGAGCCTCCCGGCGGGAGAAGGCCGGGCGTGGCGGAGGGCCAGCTCTGCCCACAGGCTCGTCCGGCCTGCCGAGGGCTAAAGGCCAGCGGCTCCCCATGAGTCCGCCACGGTGCCCCTTCCGCACTGGCCTCCATGTCACAGCTCACTCCTGACATGGAGCCCCAGCCGGCCGCCCAAGGTCAGCCCGGATGCTGAGAGGCGTGGGGTGGCGTGCCGGGGTCTTAAGAGACAGAGGTGGAGGTTTGTTAAATGGTGGCTCTGGGTGCGGAGCATCGGTTAGGAACACAGATCTCCTAGGACCCGTGTGCGCATGTACCCCTGCCGAGCAGATGCTATTTGAGATGCTGGATTGATTCTGGGTTTTCTTTTCTCGCGGGGTGAAGGGGTTCAGGCAGTCTGCTGCTCTGTAAGAGAGTGGAGTTTGGAGGACCTAGATAGACAGCAGGACAGACAGAAGAGAGCGAACATATAGAACAGTCTCAGTTAGGTCCAAGGTTATATAAGGCATCGCAACAATGCTGAGTCCCAATAACAGAGATGAGAGGCTCCTTGAGAGGATGAGAGGACTCCTAGAGTCTGACAAAAGATGGAAAGAAAAGCACAGGCTCTGTTTCTGTTAACCCTTCAGTTATAGATTGCTGCATGCATGCATGCACGTCTTCTTAGCACTCTCCATTATTCTATATATATATATATATATATATATATATATATATATATATATATATATATATATATATTGTTGGGAATTATATTTTAATCCTTTATATTTTGCTAGCATTACATTACTAATCAACTGCTTAGCATCATGCATTATAATTTACTATTACATTATTAATCAAACTGCTTAGTGTTAAGAGTGTCATACAGACAGTAAAAAGCTGACAAGAGCGCAGATGGAAAGTTGCAAAAAAAACAGGAAAAGGGTTTGCAGACACAGGATGCTAGAAAGGGGTATTTTATGTTTGCAAATGTCAGATGCAACCTGCAAAAGGTGCATTTGACGAGGGGTGCAAGACATTGTTTATACAGTGGTGTGAAAAAGTGTTTGCCCCCTTCCACATTTCCTGTTTTTTTGCATGTTTGTCACACTTAAGTGTTTCGAAACATCAAACCAATTTAAACAATAGTCAAGGACAACACAAGTAAACACAAAATGCAAGTTGTAAATGAAAGTGTTTATTAGTAAAGGTGAAAAAAAATCCAAACCATCATGGCCCTGTGTGAAAAAGTGATTGCCTCCCTTGTTAAAACATACTATAACTGTGGTTTTTCACACCCGAGTTCAATTTCCCTAGCCACACCCAGGCCTGATTATTGCCACACCTGTTCCCAATCAAGACATCACTTCAATAGGAGCTGCCTGACACAGTAAGGTCCACCAGAAGATCCTTGAAAGCTACACATTATGCCGAGATCCAAAGAAATTCAGGAGCAATTGAGAAAGAAAGTAATTGAGATCTATCAGTCTGGAAAGGGTTATAAAGCCATTTCCAAAGCTTTGGGAATCCAGCGAACCACAGTGAGAGCCATTATCCACAAATGGCAAAGACATGGAACAGTGGTGAACCTTCCCAGGAGTGGCCGGCCGCCCAAAATTACCCCAAGAGCGCAGAGACGACTCATCCAAGAGGTCACAAAAGCAACAACGTCCAAAGAACTGCAGGCCTCACTTGCCTCAGTTAAGGTCAGCGTTCATGCCTCCACCATCAGAAAAAGACTGAGCAAAAATGGCCTGCATGGCAGAGTTCCAAGAAGAAAACCACTGCTGAGCAAAAAGAACATTAAAGCTCGTCTCAATTTTTCCAAAACGCATCTCGATGATCCCCAAGACTTTTGGGACAACATTCTGTGGACCGATGAGACAAAAGTGGAACTCTTTGGAAGGTGTGTGTCCCATTACATCTGGCGTAAAAGGAACACTGCATTTCAGAAAAAGAACATTATACCAACAGTAAAATATGGTGGTGGTAGTGTGATGGTCTGGGGCTGTTTTGCTGCGTCAGGACCTGGAAGACTTGCTGTGATAAATGGAACTATGAATTCTGCTGTCTACCAAGAGATCCTGAAGGAGAATGTCAGACCATCTGTTCGTGTACTCAAGCTGAAACGTACTTGGGTTCTGCAGCAGGACAATGATCCTAAACACACCAGCAAGTCCACCACTGAATGGCTGAAGAAAAACAAAATGAAGACTTTGGAGTGGCCTAGCCAAAGTCCTGACCTGAATCCTATTGAGATGTTGTGGTATGACCTTAAAAAGGCCGTTCATGCTCGAAAACCCTCTAATGTAACTGAATTAGGACAATTCTGCAAAGATGAGTGGGCCAAAATTCCTCCAGAACGCTGTAAAAGCCTCATTGCAAGTTATCGCAAACGCTTGGTTGCAGTTGTTGCTGCTAAGGGTGGCCCAACCAGTTATTAGGTTTGGGGGCAATCACTTTTTCACACAGGGCCATGATGGTTTGGATTTTTTTTCACCTTTACTAATAAACACTTTCATTTACAACTTGCATTTTGTGTTTACTTGTGTTGTCCTTGACTATTGTTTAAATTGGTTTGATGTTCCGAAACACTTAAGTGTGACAAACATGCAAAAAAACAGGAAATGAGGAAGGGGGCAAACACTTTTTCACACCACTGTACATGTTTAGAAGAAAGGTGTGGGTGTTTGACATCTGTAACCCTTATGTGACCTCGAGGTCTGAAATACCGCTGTAGTGGTTCGGAGAAAATAGAATGGGTCCAACTATTGTGAAGAAAAAAACAAGCAGTTTTTGGAAAACAGGTAGACTTCGGGGTATTCCAACAGGGGTGGGGGCCACACTCAGGTTCTGATTATAAAGATGGTGACAGACGCTGACTGTCTCAGAGTTACACTCCGAATAGGCTCGAATAGAGCTTTTCACTCTTGTGGTGTACTCTCCAGAGATCTCTGCATTTATTTTATGCTTCCTTTAATAAAAGATTAAAAGGCACAAGACTGGTGACTGTTTTCTTTTTGCATCAAACGGACGCGCTGCGCTAAGACGGGAGGAGTGTGAAGCGCAACAATATATATATATATATATAAGTGCCCATACATCCCTCCTAATTATTGAGTTCAGTTATTTTAGCCACAAACGGTTGCTAACAGGTATCTAAAATCAAGCAGCACATAGCTGTGTAACCTCCATAGACAAAGCTGCTTTGGCTGGCGTGACATACCATATATCACCGCTTGACTTTGGTGGAAAGTAAACGTTTCCTGCAGTAATCACTTTTCAATTACCGTCAATCTGATGGAGGAAGTTGGCTAGGTCGCTAATATTTATGCTATGGAACAGGGGTTCTCATCATTTTGCAACAAACTGCTCATTTAATCCACCACGAAATGTTCCGCGTTCTACATGAAAGTTTAATCGAGCATTTAGAATCTAAACAAATAATAGCGCCAAGTATTCACTGCTGTATTTCTGTTGGTTTGGTTTATGGATTTCTCGGTCAGCGATGCGGTATCGGCTTCATTTGCACAGCATCAGGATATTTCGTGGTTAAAGACCCTGTTTTTAAATATTTATACATGATAGGCATAAGTCAAAACGTTAGAAACATTTCACTCAGACTCGCAGTAATTATCTTGCTAATCCACCAGTTAGCTTCGTCGGTCATGTCACTGTACTATGCTAGACTAATCAAAAGCTAATTGTTATATTTTATCGGAAAAAATAAGGAAACCTTTGGGGTCCCTAGGAGTACTACTGTGACCTACAGGTTGAAAACCACTGCTATAGAATACGACATTAGACAATTATATGCTTTCGTCTTTATGGCAAGCTTGGGAAACCCCTCCCCTGGTCTAGTATGACCACGCGCCTGAGATCCATAAAGTCATGGTTTAACAAGGGATTGACAGATCTTTCAAATATGCTCATGCAGATTAGATTGTCAGGTGTCCATACATTTGATCAAATAGTGAAGATATATATATATAAAATCAAATCTCAGTATTTGAGTATACGGTTTTGAGATAGTCTTTTTAAATCTTGCATATTAAGAGAAAAGGTGAAGAAATGATCAATTCCTAGGTGAATAAGGACCAAGATATGATCGGTCTATAAAATGAAGAAACCTGCAAGAAACCTGATGTCTTACTAAGGACTCAAGGGACCAGTAAGAATAAAATGACCCAATATATCTCAGTGATTGACTCCTGCCACTAATTAATCTTTCTACTGACAGGACAATCTCCAAGAATGTAAATCTTCTGATGGAACACTGGTGTTTTCTTTCTTCCTTATACGCCCTCACCCCTTCACCCCCACACACACCCTCACCCCCACACCCCAGAGGTCATGAGAACCATGTGAACCAGCACCACAATCAATATATGATAAGAAGTTAATTAAAATCTTTATTTTATTACGTGTTACATTCAATACCCAATGTGTTTCTTTAGGACACATATATGATAGGCATAAATACAAATGCGCGTTCCTTTGATATTTTTTTGTGCCTTTTCTAATAGAATAAGATGAGTGAGCAAAACTTCACACCCTCATATTTACACGTAAAGTCCAACTTTATACAAAGTTGATGCCTTCAATATTTACAGAAAAAACAAAGACATCTCTGACCAACCAAATAAAGGTGCTGAGAGAAGCAGTTCATTAAACTCGCTTACAATAAAACTGGGAAGAATCATTGACTCATGGAATTTAGCAGTTTTCGGAGGACATAATCAACATGGTGCATACTTTGAGTATTTGTTAATCGTTTGTCCTATTTGAAATACGCCCAACTTAAAATCGCGAGGTGTGTTATTAGAACCCAAGCCTTGTCCTTAACTGGCTCCTGGCGTTTCCTCTTAAGTGCGCTGAGGGGATGGGAGAGAAACTAAAAGAGCAGGTTAACCTGAATGAGCATCATGGACCAGGTACAGTAATGCAATAACAGTCATTCCATTCAACTACTCTCTACAGTGACCTGTGTTTTAAAAGCTATATGTCGAAACACATGGAAACAAGGTGACACGTATCCCTCAGTACATGAGACAATTTCTGTGGATCAAACTTTTTAGCTATTAAAAAAAACAAACACACAAAAACAGGATGAAAATGTCTAAACAGACCAGTGTTTCTGACATCCAGCAGAAATTGCAAAAAACAAAAAAAATAGTGGCACCTACATTTGACAGGCAGCGTTATAAAATACAATGAAAAGGAAAGAAACTATAGCCCTTATGACTAATTGAAATCAGATCTGGATGGATCCCAGTTTAAATCACAGTTAAGATTTGGGGGGGGACGGTGAAAAGAAGAAAAAAAAAAGCGGCAAAATGAAACAGCCTAAAGAACGTGACGAGCGAGTCCCAGCACAGGTCCAGGCGCTATACTCGAGTTCTTCGAGGATGACAGTAACTATCAAACATCTGGAAGCAATGGAGTGTTCAGTAGTTTGGCAATGACTTTAAATATTGACCACTTTGGAAAGTCACACAACCGTAACATAAATACATCAAATGAAGAAGAAGAAGAAAAAAAAAGCCAAACATTCTTTTTTCATGGAGCCTCGACATTATGAAGGACCGAAGTCCGAGTCCATGGATGACGACGTCGAGAAATCAGACAGGCACGCAGACAAAAGAGAGCGGAACGTGACGCTGAGGTCAGCTCGTTGGGGGCGCGCTAAACGACACGGCCGCGCCGATGCGCGTGAAGAATGGGAAAACCACCTGAGTTTGACAATCAAAACGCATCAACACAGACTGGCACTAGTGTGTATGCACGGCGATGCCAGAGAACCTATCGCTAAGCTTCACCGCGGACTAGAAGCTTAGCGCTGAGCGCGGACAGACGTCCGAGAGGACAGGGTCATGTCTTGCATCTGCACTTCCTCCTTTCCAGTCTTGGAGAATGTAAAAAAAAAAAAGATAAAATAAAAACATGAACTCGAGTATAGAACTAACGGAAAAGCATCCATTCCAGAGTGAATGTTTTGACCAGCTAGTAAACAGTCACATGGGCAATGAATGTAGCTCTGGACAGCCAAGAGGTGAGGGCTGATTGGCAAAAGGCCATTTGGCCTTGCTCAAAGAAAACAAACAAACAAAAAGCAACCCAGCAATTCTCCATTATGGAAAAGAGCCCCACTGTGTGTGTATATGTGTGTGTGTGTGTGTGTGTGTGTATTTAAGGGTAGAGGCTAGTCTGTCCGACCTCCTGGAACAGTGATGTGTAGAACTCCGGCTCCAGTTGCTTGTTGCGGTAGCGGTTAACGATGTCGGCTATCTTCTGTTTCCGTCGCACGTGAGGGGGGCTGTACGAGTCGCTCTCCAGACGTTTCCTCCTGCAGGCGTTTATCACCGTCTGTCTCACCAGGAAACCTGTCAAACACCGGAGAGACAGACCGGGGTCAACGGACAAACGTCCACCCGGCCGCGGAGGGAGAAGATGGGGCGAGGTGGCGGGGCGACACGCCCGAGGCGGCACCTACCCAGAGCCCTCCTGCTGACCACCATGTTGTCCACCAGGGGGATGACCATGCTGAACTTGCCGATGGCTCCGTGAAGCTTGATGCGGAACAGGCCCGTCTTCAGTGGGTGGATGAAGATCACCAGCACGTCCTTCTCCGGGGAGCTGGGCCTGAGGAGGGTAAGCAACAGAATTACACCGCAACTCCACAACCACTCCGGACTACACGTCTACGTCGCTGGAGGAAGCTTGTGGGAACATGAGTTGGTGTGTTGGGCGGAGACGGAGTCTGACCTGGAAGCACTGCTGTTGACCGCACTCTCTACTCCCGTACTGGTCTCAGCCAACAGCTCCGACACAGGGAAATTCTCTACACACACACACACACACACACACACAATCAGAAACGCCAATATCGACTCAGGTCACCAAGGGCTCATTTTGCAATTCAAATATAAACCCAGCCAAGCAGTCACAGCCATAACTCAGCATGCTAATTACGCAGATAAACTAAATAAATATTTAACCTTGTGAAAAAATTGTTTAATTACAGAAATTATTCATAAAAATCGATAGTCACAGGTAAAAGTTTTTGTTGGGCATGTCAATCAATCAAAAAAAAAAAAAAAAAAAAAACTATCGACAGACAGAAAACATCCACCTCAGCCTAATTTGCATATGTAATCTGATGGATTAGAGAACAGCCAAGGGTTTCCATGAGTACAGCCATCACAGCCTTGCTGACAGGAGCTAGTAATATCTTACTGGTTAATTAATTTCAGTGAGACACCTGTCAAGAAGGTTGGTCTCATAAAATCTCCTGTCAGTATGTAAAACAGTATGCTAATTTTAAATCAGGATGATTGCATGCCCTCCTACAATAGCTGGGCGTACAATATAAAAAGTGTAAAAAAATACCAGCCAATATTCTATGCATATTTAGATCACATCACACAAGTTTAGAGCACTAGTGTTGCTCTCTCTCTCTCACACACACACACACACACACACACACACACGTTTGTTTTTACCAATATCATCGTATCGCTCCACCCAGACCACCAGCACTTTCGTCTCGGGCCCGAGAGGAGGTACGCTCCTGCCCGACATCTTCTTACTCCTCACTGTGGGAGACTGACACGAAGAGAACAGCCATTACACAACACCCCCAGCAGAGCAGCCGGGAGCGCGCTGGGGGGAGGCGGCCACGAGCCTCGGGCGCTTGGAGTCGTTTACCAAATTGTAAACACGCATCTTTTATTCCTTTGTTATTGGACAGATCAAGGGCGCACTTGTAAAGTGAGAATCTTCTCACTACACGGAGATCTGTGCTACTGAGAATGTTATAGGCGGTTTCTGTTACATCACAGGACATGCTGCCAAATTCTACTGACATTTAATTGGGCATCCAGTGGTGTGTGTGTGTGTGTGTACCCGCTGTGCAGGGCCCATGTTGTCCGAGTGGTTGGGGAAGAGCTCCAGTGTGAGGTTGGGTTGTTTCAGTAAGCTGGGCAGCAGCTCCATTTGGGAATCAGAGTCCACTGTGGGGAAACTATTTTCAGATGACTCTGCTACACACACACACACACACACACACACACACACACAAACACAAACACAGACACACAAGCTTTCATGAAACACAATGGTCTATCTGTGTGCATTCCAGCACTTTCTCAAGTCCCAGTCCGCGCTAAAGGAGGTGAGGAGCGGCGGCGCTGACCCGAGGAGTCTGCCAGGGACGGCACCACGAAGGCGATCTCGGTGAGCGCGTCGGCGTAGTACAGCACCTTCCTCTCGCCGTTGAACACGCCCCCGCCCGTGTCTGCCACACACACACACTCGTCTACCACAGCAGCGGGGCGAGAGAAAGAGAAAACGTGGGAAAACCGCTTGGGTCACAGGCGGGAGAGGCGGCCGGACGAGGACGCGGAGCAGCGACGCGGTACCTGGTGTGTGAGCGCCGTCGGACGTGTTGATGGTCCAGCTGGTGCACACGCTCCCAGTCCAGCCCGGGTGCTGACCCACGTCCACTGGCCAGCCCAGAGACAGCAGCAGCTCCAGGAAGTGCGGCTGTACGTTCACCGCCGACTCCACGTTCCTCAAGATCTACACACACACACACACACACGCACATGTGCGCAAAGTTGTGCGTTACTGTCTTTGTGGGATGTTTTAGTACAGCTAATAATAGCTGTGACTCATGAAACACAGCCCCATGGGTTAGTCGTTTCCCCACAAAGTGTTAAATACATGCTCTCAGACACAGCACACTGAAGCACTTCAATGTCCCTGTGCCTGCTCATGTCTGGCCACACACACACACACCCAACCCACACACACACACACACACACACACACACACACACACACACACACACACACACACACACACACAACCATTTGCCATCTTGGCCTTGCAAATCACATCTCCATTTTCCAGTTTGAAAGGGCCTGTTGCCGTACAGCGTTTCCATGACGGCGCCCAGCGTCTCCATTGGCCCGAACAAACAGATGGTTTCGAGCTACGCGGACACATTTAGAGCCACAAGATGCTGAAGACAAAAACACTAAATGCTAAAAATAGGCCGTACCTGACACACAAACCTGCACATATGTGAAGGAGCTCCGGGGGTCTGAGCGCCACATACAAACAGCCACACGCAGCATTAAAGACGCCGTTAATAGAAACGCGTGGAGGGAGGCGACGTCGGGAGCTTCTAGTACCTTGAGGGCCTCTAGCGACAGGAAGCCGAAGTGCGAGAGGAAGAGGCGTGCGGTCTGGAACTGGTGCGCGGGGGGAGGGGGCTTGCAGTCGGTGAGCGGGTCGGGGAAGGGCTTGTTCCTCCACAGCTCCTCGGAGTAGTGCTCCAGGGCCGTCTCGTACTCGATCTGCTTCACCATCACACCACGCAGCTTGTCATGCTGCAGCTCCAGCTGACACACACACACACACACACACACACACACACACACGGGATTAGTTATGCACAGGCTCTCCTGAACCACTTCATACTCCACTGGCTGATAAGTGGCCTCTGAGGCAGTGAACACAGCCTGGAAGACTCACGCTTCCCCTCCACCATGTGCTTAAATGGGTTCATAACACAGAGAGAGGTCCTTTCTGCTGAGATTCTAAGAAAGTAGCTGCTGAGTGTTATCATTTGTCTTTCACACACACACACACACCACATACTTTTCAACCAAAGCTTCTTGTTGTCCCAAACACGACCCCATAATAATGAAACTGCACCGCGGTTAATTTAACTCCTTCTTCATTTAAATTCAAATGAACAGCTTTTAGTCTTCAATGTCATGGTGATAATGGCAAAGCTTGTAATTGCACAGGGAGCCAACAACCAGTAGACCATCTCACCGAGATGGTGCCCAAGTGGCGATCGCCATATGGCAAGGAGACGTAAACGAGCAGAGAACTAAATGAGAACAGAATGAGAACTGCATCCAAAGGAAGGCGAACAAGCTGTGTCCCCCGCACACGTAGGGTCAAACTCCCAACGGCGTCAAAATGCTTAGGATAGGATGCAACATGCAGGACTCCTGTCAGTCAAAAAGAGACCCCGCCCCATCCAGCGTGGACTAAAACATTAACAGAGCGTAATCCAACGTCGCCGGAGCGGCGGGCCAGTGGCCCATGTCCTTTCTTACCTCTTTATCTACTATATCATGGAGGTCTGGAATGCTCAGGTCCGCTTTCACAAACGGAATCTTGTCCACCTCCTCCGGGAACGGCCTGTGCTTGACGTTGAACCGAATCCCGACGTCGTTCTTGGGAGCCGGCCGTTTCTCGGGAACAAAGACCTGCTGTAAGGAGGGAGACGCTGAGTCACGCTCACTACACACACATACACCGTAACGGTGCTCACCAATCGGCTTCGCGAACGGGACCTCGGCCCCGCACAGTGCTGTACGCGGCCATCGGTGACACGCTCACGTCTCGCACGTATGACGAGCAATTCCAGGAGCATGTGTGCAGGACAGGTGGTCAGTGTGAACGGGACGTCGGGCAAGGAGGGGATGGGGGGGGGGGGGGGTTGTGGTGGAGGCTGGTCAAGCTACCAGCTCCCAGTGGTGCATGATGGGAAAACATTTCCAGTGCAAACCGCATTGAATTAACTGGGACCACATGTCCATGAACGTTCTCACCACTCACTTCATCCTAACCATTTATTAGAAACACCACCCGAGTGGACGGTCGGAGGTGGCGGCCCATGCACAATCTGGGCGTAGCTGTTCAACTCTTGTGGCCTGCACTCATGTGGGTGTATTTGGCAGGCTTATTTCAGCCCAGCAGTGACATTAACACTTCAGCAGCACTGCTGTGTCTGATGTCCTCCCCCCCCAGTGCTCAGCCACCACTACGGTAACGAGTCACAGACCAACTGAAAAAATGGTTTTAATTCAGAAATGTTGGCCTACTGTTTAGGTCAGGCGAGTTTG
This sequence comes from Brachyhypopomus occidentalis, assembly GCA_020368025.1. Lineage (NCBI taxonomy): Eukaryota > Metazoa > Chordata > Actinopteri > Gymnotiformes > Hypopomidae > Brachyhypopomus > Brachyhypopomus occidentalis. The sequence goes on from JAGXOD010000013.1 coordinate 85,614, forward strand.
CTGGCCAACCACAGTGGTACTGTGGTTGTTAAATCAGGTATTGGTACCTTTGAATCTATATAAGTGTTTCACTTTCTGTATTGAATTAATGAAATAAATTAACTTTTTGATGATGCTCTAATTTATTGAGATGCACCTGTATCTTATGGGAATAGTAAATATTTATTTTGCTCTACAAACTAATTTAATAATAATATTTGATCATGTCTGTAAATAGTGTTTAATGGTGTGGGACAATGATATTCTGATTGGTTGGTGGGGAGAGGTGTGGAGGGCGTCTTTACCTTCTGATTGGCCCGGGCTCCTCGAGGCTGGTGGAAGAGCTGCATGGTCCAGGCGTGGCGACCACACATGCCACGGATCAGCATGGTAACGGACGGAGAGGGGTCTGCTGGGACAAAGCCGCACGCAACAGTGAGCGCGAGAGCCGCGGGTGACTGCCGTCACTACCAAGCGGCGTTTCATTACTTCAGCCCTACAAAGTCTGCTTCATTTTAACTACTGGAGTCGCACACGTTGGAACATAAAGCCAGCGCGAGGGCGTGTAGCAGGCTTCACTCACTCTGCTCGTTGCCCAGGGGCTGCTCTAGCATAGCCAGGATGACGGAGTTGTCCAGGACGAAGTATCTGAAGTTGCTGTGAGAGGTGGACGTGAGCCTGGAGTATTTAATAAGGGTGTCCTCATTCAGCAGGCTGCAGGTGGAGGCGGTGCCACTGGGCGAGGGGAACGCCCCCAACACCTGCATGATGCTGCAGAGAAGACCAGGAACAGGCAGCACAGCCAACAGAGAACCCGTTCAGTCAGCCATACCCGCAGTGCTAGCGATCCTCGTGATTCACGGTTACGATTGCTACCTTAATTGTAATAGACGTGGGGAATTAAACACCTGTAATTGGTACTGAACTCACCATGACAACGTGGCTTCAGCAGCATCTTTGACCCTCATGGAGGCGGGATTATGCTCTTTGTCACCTTTATACCTCACTTCCTGTTCACTCGTCTTCGACTTGCTGCCTGAGATGCCCAGCTCGACAATCTCCAACACCTCTATGAGACAGTCCTGCACCACCACCCCACACACACCCACACACACACACACACTGGGATGAGCACCAACACAACCTCTCCTCTCCTCGCCCACGCCGCAGGTGGGTGTTTTCGGCTTAAACCAAGCCTCGGGCCGTACCTTCTCGTTCAGCATGTCGGGATGTTCCGTCAGCCACACGCAAAGGCACTGGAAGGCGGCGACGATCATGGAGTGCAGATCTCGGGAGTGTAGGGGGGCGGGCCGACTGCACTGATACACGATGTAGCTGCACACCGAGCTGACGGCCCGCTTACGGTCCGAAGACTCCACAATCGCCTTCACCTAACAAGGGGGCAAAACCGCGATGAGACCGGTCGACTGGCCCGGTACCGGTACCAGCTACTTCACCGCTGTGGTGAAGCCACAGTTTGGTATTACATCTAACAGTAAGTGCTTGACTGGCCTTGCACGCCGGGTCTCCGACACCAACTCTCGTACCTCGTGACACTAGCCTCACTCTCGTGTAAGAGAAGAGAGCTCTATTCACTGCTGCAATACCTATCGCCTGTTACTCAGATGATGTCCGGCTCTACCTCACTCTGAGGACTAATGACCTGTGCTCACTGAAGCATCTCAGTGAGTGCTTTGAGGACATAAAAATCTAATTAAATGAAAACCGTCGCCTCCAAACGCAAACGGTTTATCAGAAACCTGGCCGCACAGTCAAATTATGTCCAGCCACATTTTGCAGTGGAGAAAGACTTCCTGATGAATCAAACATGTCAGGACTTTATTGACTCGCTTTCTATAATCATGTCTTTTCATTCATGTGTGAACCTCACAGATTATTGTGATTCACTGCATTTAGGACGTTTTTCTTAGATACTTTACAGATAGGGCAGAAGGTTCTACACTGCTCATTAACACCAAGATGAAAGATCACATCACCTCAGCTGCCCATTACAGGATCCAATTCAAAGTTCCTTCAATTACTTTTTAAGGCTTTAAATGCACAAGTCTCTTCCTGTACTGTTGAGTTGAGTCACTCTGGCCTGCACACTCTGCACCCAGGTCATGGAACAGCCTAACACTGAACATTAGTCACTACATAAGTGGATGACCAGTCGCCATATATGTAGCTTCTCATCAACTACGCTTCGGGCCAAGTATGATCCTTCGATAAGCCATGCAAACAGAGATTACTTCCTGTGTTTACGTTCTTGCGTTGCGTTACATTCTAACCGGCGTAATTAGAACCCGGGACCTGTGCGGGCAGCGGTGGCGTGTACCTTGGCCAGACCGGCGAGGAGCTCCAGGGCGGCCAGCGAGATGCTCATGTCTGGCCTCCACTGCGAGTTGAGGCGCTGGGTGACCAGGTGGATGCTGCGGATCAGCAGGCCTGCCGCCGTGTCTGTGTGGAGAGCTGGGATATGACACACAGCGCGGCGCCGAGCGCGGGGTTAGTCGCGCACACGCGCACACGGGCGCGAGCACAGGGCACGCCCAAGCCGAGCACGGACGCGCCAGCCAGGAGCCACGCAGCACCGGCGTGCGCGCACGCCACCTTCGCCAAGGCCGCACGCACGCACGCACGCTCGCAGGCACAGCTGGGGACGCCGCTCTGGCTGAAGGCGCTGACATTCAATTTCACAAAACACTAATGACAATAAGCATCGTGCCATTCGAAAACCATGCTTCCCACAACACACACGGACAGCGCAGGCAGCTTTGCGCAGTTCTGCATCAGCCCTATTATAAGTACACTGTGTTCCAAATTATTGGATGCGGCAAAGAACACATCTGCATCTGTGGCTGCTATGGGCTTAAAAGGGTCCAAGCTTATGGTGTGGCCCCCATGCTCCCCTGACCTCAACCCCATTGAGAACCTCTGGAGCATCATCAAAAGACGTGTCTATGATGGTGGGAGGCAGTTCACATCTAAGCAACAGCTCTGGGAGGGTATTCTGTCCTCATGCAAAACAATTGAAGCAGATACCATCCAAAACCTGACAAATTCAATGGTCGAGAGAGTTCAGAAGCTCCTTTCGAACAAGGGGTCCTATGTGCAAATGTAACATCACCTAGAATAAAGTTTTGACTTGAAAACTGTTTGATTTCAGTTTATAATAACCTGCTAATGCTTATAATTTCACAAATTACCATTTTTTTGTTCTTTATAAAAAAGAAAAGGTTGAAAACTCTGCTGTGCATAATAATTTGGAACATGCATTTTGAGTGTTTTATTTTGTTAAAAATATACTGTTATCATTGGCAGTTTGTTCAAAAACCTTTCAATTGTACTCTAATAGTTGATGACTGGAAAATTAGTTAATTTTGGAAAATCTGAGAAAATATTATTTGCATAATAATTTGGAACACAGTGTAATTATAAATAAATAAATATTACAAATGGCTCTTAGGCTAAAGTACGTGCTATGCTATGTCAAAAAGAGACATTCAAATCAGTCAAAGAAATCTTTTGCTGCCACCATGCAACACCTAAACAGCTACGGTGCCACTGTGGAGCATGCTTAGCGTTTGCAACATTCGCAATGCAGAAGCTTACAAGAAAACGCAATGCACAACAAACCCCCCACCCCGCCCCCCAAAACCCCCACCCACCGACCCCGGCGCTGCAGGTAACTGCCCCGCACTGACGGGACTCCTCTGCCCTCTGCGGGATTACCGTAGTCGCGCAGCAGGGCCTGGGCGGGTCTCTCGCTGTCCGGCGTGGTGGCCTCGGAGCTGCCCGCGCTGGCGTTGCTGATGCTACTGTTGTTGCGGCTGTGGCTCTTGGCAAGGTGGTGCCCTCCATCCATGCTTCCCTGCACACGGCAGCGCTCAAGTTAGAGAGCGCCCAGATATGAACGGGTCTGATCAGCCAGTATTCACCCCCCCCCCCCCAGGTCTGTGTACAAGACCACCACGTCTTTAAAATAACAGTATGCAAACATTTCGATGCCAAGGGCAGTGTTAAAAATACCACGTTGCAGTGTAAGAAGATGACAGTAAACACCAACAGACTGTGACTCACTCTCTTCCATGGAGAAGTAGCGCGCCAACAACTTACCATCTCAGCTTGGGCGCCTATAGACTCCAGAAGAGCGGAATCTTGGACTATATTCAGCATTGCAGCTGGGAAAAGAACAGGATGTACAAAGAACCTTCTTATTTTGACTTTGACAGACCAGACTAATTAGAGAGGGGTAAATGTATTCAACATAACTAAAATAAATGGGGCTGCAAAAATACATTGAAACTGAATTTAAATGAACTGAATTAGAAAACAAATATTGAGGAAACAAATAATTACCTAGTATCATCTGGGTATTGATTGGGTCCGTTTCGGTTTGCAGAGCGCCAATCAAAATGTTGACCAATCGCAGCTTCAGGGAGAGGAAGGTCACTGCTTTATCGTGAAGGGAGTTGTCATCGTTGCTAAATTTACCCTCCAAGAGAACCTGAAAATAGGATATGAAAGAGATTAGAGGACCAGTTACTCAACACATCTTAGTCTGCATGTTTGTACGAGTGGAAGAGACCACAGCAGCAGTTAAACCAAGTCACAGGTTTCACCTCAGATTTGACGTTGCCAAAATGGTGCGGGAGAGGCAGCATAGACAGCAGTATGTTGATGGAAGCTCTTCTTAATTCAGTGGGGTTTACATAGGACTTAAATTTGGTCAATTCACTGTAAAAAGAGGGGGAGACAGTTCACCTTCACCGCTGCATGATTCTACAGTAGATTACCAATTATCTTTTGGAGGGTAGTGGTCCTCGACACATTCAAAAAAGCATCTGGAAAAAGCAACTAGAGCCCTGCCTGAGCCATGGTGTGTGCTGCAGACATGCTCAATGGTGTGTGACCAGCATGGCAGCTAGTGTGTCACACATATTTGTGTGGAAATTCAGAAGCTTAACATCATTTAGAGATGAACGTTTATGTTGTTTGCGGAGTATGCCTGCTGTAGAACATTAACAGGTACGCTAGGGAAATGCAGCCATCCTTCAATGTCAAAACTTCCAAAATAAGAAAAAGAACAACATGCAGCCAGGTGTTCTATGGGTGTAGGAGGGGCCTCACGCAGATACTCACCGATCGGGAAGAATAATTTCCAGTGCAGATATAAAGTATGGGACCACGACGTTGATCCCTTTCAGATCAGAGCAGAACAGAGGTGAAGAGTTGAGGATAATGCTGGCCAGAACTGGCCTACAGATGTAGTCGGAGATCTGAAGGCCCTGGATGAGGACCATGTAGAACCTGGCAGGGATGGAGAGCACATCACATAGGGTGGGGCCAGAGAAACATGGAACGACAAATAAGAAACTGACATCACCACAGTTCAGAGAAAAAAAAAATTCATTTGGAAAATTTCAGTATGGTATTAAATGTCTTAAATGTGATTATATAGTCAGGGGAGGCAGATCAAACTGTATTAACGCCCACATTCAGCATAAGAAACAAGCAAATAACAACGACGAAAAAATTAACTCATGGAGAGAATGTTGAACCTGATGAACATCTGATTATGATTCTAACAAGCTTCCATTCATCACAGTATAACAAAACCTGAGGGGGCAAATGACTTTACAAGCCTTTCTAAAGCTGCCTTACTAGAATTGCCAGATTTTAAGTGTGGCCTAGTTTAAAAGCACAGCTGGTGCAAAAAAACAAACAAATGATAAGCTATTGGGGGGGGGATTCCACATTGAAGCCCTCGATTACTGTACCTGGACAAGTAAACAGGCAGAATTTCCTCCCCGGTTTTCTTACTGCAGAAGATTCTACACAGTGTTCCACAAGCCTCTGCCCGACCAGACTCGTAATTGTCGGGAAACTCGTTGGCGTCAAACATGGGGTTTGACACCATAGTGTCAGTAGACATCTGAGAGCCTTTCCTCCTCAGCTCAACCCCAGCCTGAGTTGCAAGGGCTGAGAGGGAGAAAAAGAGAGATAGAAGAGGACAGGAAGAGATGCAAGACCTAAGTGACTGCTTGGGCTACTAAAAGGGTTTTAACAGGGATTACAGACAAAGAGATCCACAAACCAAAAATGTCTTTGGAAATCCTGGTTTAAAATCTTTCAATTTTAACGCATTTTTAAAATGATTTAACAAATCATATCAAATCAATATTTTATCAATATAACATGATCATTCATGTAGATGTTTTTTTAATCTTACATTTGTTAATTTGTTACGAATTCTATCCTCATTCATGTTATGCAGCAGAGTTACAGGACCAAGAGGATTACTTTGTAAGACATTAACTTCTAATGAGACCGTGTTTGAAGATGACCTCAAGAGCTAGTTTACTAGTTTACTGAAACCTATGTGCTTTGATGAAACCTATGTAATTTAAAAAGAAAAATGAAAAAACTACACCGAAATCCTCATACAATAATGGCTGTTGATCAAGTGAACAATCAGTCAGGGAAGAATTAGAAAACAGGAAAAAAGATAAGCTCTCCTGGTCAGCCTCCCTGTTAACAAACACAGCACTTTGACAAGAGGTTTATAAGACAAATGTTGGAAAAAAAAAAAAACTACTGTGGCTCAGCGTCTCCAAATAACACATTAAAAGGCACAATATGGCTGAAACATACTGCACACACATCCACGACATGCAGAAATATTCATACAAAACTTAAAATAACCAATATAACAAATAAATAAAAAATACAAATAAAAACAATCAAATGATAACCAAAATAAAAGCTACAGAACCAAAGCACCAGGCGAAACTGAGGACAACGTTGGCTGTTGTGTTTCTTTGGAGAAGATCGGTTAGTAGAGGTCCTTTAGGTGGATGGTATGGGAAGGAACTGGTTGTATGATGGCAGGTTAAGTTGCATCCAGAAAAGAATGATCAATTGCAACAAACATTCTCTGCCCTTTGCTGGTGACTTTACCTACGATTGTTTCAATGAGGAATTCAGAATATTTGTTGCATTTGAGCTGATGACATTTGGGCAGCAGTCACTATACTCCCCGGACCCATAATACCAGAACCAAGCGGTGTATGGCCAAATCTCTTGCCCCAAGAAAACAATACTGCGACAACAGAAAGTGACAGTGTCAAAGCAAAAGGTAAAAGAAAAGAAAATTAACGAAATAATTGCAACTGGTAAAGCTTGTGTTCCTACTTACAAGATTTATAAGAAAGAAGAATTTGGAAAAATGTTGCTGCAAGATAGAGATAAAATGGGAACAAATCAAATAACAGCAGTAACAGAGAATTAGAAACTATGAAGAATGTCATAATGGTCCTTTGTCTTGCAATTTTAGATGCTTAAGATTGTTTTACAGCTAGGGAGGAAGTAAAGACAGTGGCTATAAGAGGACACTGAGCTTCAAGTGTTCATCATGCATGAATAAAAATGGAACAGAAACAAGGCAAACATAAAATGGACGATCAGCCTACCTAACACTTCCCATAATCCAACATCATCCCAGTGTTTCAGAATACTGCTTTAATGAAGATGTGTTTATGGGTTTCAGTCTCAAAGGAAATTTCATTGATTTTCATTAAAATATATTTAATTATGCTAAACTTGTTTGTCATTCCTTATTACATTCCCTTATTACTATGCCATTCCTTATTACACCTTGATTAATGAGAGCACCTCAAGAGCACTAGATATAATTTTCTGTCTTTGACAACAGTGTTAATATTCACATTTTTAGTCAATTTCTACTTCTACCACCAGAACCATCACCAATAATATAAATATTTTAATGATATTCAAATGAAAACAGAAATTGGATATTCATATACATGACAGCCTGAATAAAAGATAATTAAGGAGCAATCTGGCCAAAATCAAATATACACTTTGGTCTACTGACGCTTGTACACATTTTATTCTAGTATATTCTCTAAACGTTGCTTCTTTCTGCTTTTGATTTTTTAATGCTAACATTACAAGTAATGAAGGTGTGCTGAGACTAATTTGATGTATTAGGATGAACACAGGCCCAAAACTTCACACCTGCTACATTATTAAACTAACTAAATAATTTTGTAAAATGTAATGTTCAATTTCCCATTTACAATTTAATTCTACCTTAAATTGGAAGACACCCACAAGCTTGCATGAAGTGATCATGGACTAAGAAAGAAAGGTCTTCTAGGTGTCTAAGATAGCTTCCCCCCATTACATCCAAGCTTTCAGCTATGCATTGTAATTGTGTTCATTTTTTTTAGATAAATGTATCCTTACTGGACTCTAAACAATAATTAGTCTATATTACATTATTTGAAGGTACAACATAGTCTGAGGCAAATATCTGAGGATATTAGTCAAGTATCTAGTATAATGCATCTCTACGTCTCTTTTTACTAGCCAGTAAAAAAAAAAATTAGACAATGGACATGTATTGGAGGACTGACTGTACTATGTTCTGATTTTGGACAGTTTCAGTTTCCTCTAAAGATATTTTATGCAAGATTTTGTTAGTTTATCAAAGCAGCATAAAGTTAATCCTATCACTTTGCTATTTAGGTTCACTACCATGATTCAGTATCAAATCCGCATTAAGCAACGATCATCAAAAAAAATGGCTTTTCACAGAATACCGTTTAAGTTTTCCTACTCTTGTCATTACATCTCTTCACTAATCTCAAAATGATCTTACCAAGTTTGTCTTTAAACAAGTCTAAAAGGTCTCATGGCAAACGAGACTCTGAGTAAACGTCTAGTGTAGTACCCCACTTAATAATCCCTAGTCCATAAAAAGAGCTCCCCAAGGCCTTAGTTTTGGTAATATATGATAATTTAAGTAAAACCTTCCAGGTTACTTATGGATAGAGGGATTTGAGGTTCTAGGAGCTAATACAATTTTTTATATATAGAGAGATACACATTACTACAGAATACCCACAGGGTACTTTGGAGCTGTTGAATGCTACCATGGCTTCACAAGATTAGACGTACCCTCATATCACATTTGAGAAAACAATCTTGCAGGTAGGAATAGCCTATTTTGTATAAGAAAAAGGAGAATGGAAATAAAACAGTAACAGGAAAAGAAAGGAGATAAATGGAGAAAAGAAATGTAAAAACAAATGTTTGCAATAAGTAATTCCATGTAAAAAATAGCCAGCCCATAGCAGTAAAACATCTTACCAGTCATACTGCTTTCCCTGCTCAGGCCAGAGTGGAGTTTGCAATGGACCAGTGCGGCATCAAACAGCCACTGGCCAAAGAGGTTTAGCACACTGTTGACCTTTGGCCTGGTGGGGGCAGGCAGGCGTCGCGGCTCTGAGCACGTCTGGTTTGGACTAGAAAGGGGAGAGGTGGAGGAAGGCTGATGCGAAACTTTGGACTGCCCAGTCTGAAAAGAAAAGAAGAACAAAACAAAAAAACAAAACCACAAGTCACACACACACACACACACACCATCTTTGCTACAATAAAGTTAAAGACTTGGGATCACGATGAACATACTCTTTCGACACTTCACTAGTGTTCACAAATGCTTGGTTAGGGCTTAGATCAAGGTTTCTTTGTTAGGTTGTTACCGTTGTTGCTTTGCTGGTAGTCTTGGTAACTGCTGTTGGTCTGTGCCTTCGAGGGGGCGTGGTGTTGGTGGTTGTCGGGGGCGGAGGCATACTAAGTCTGTTAACAGGAGTGGGCGGGGCACTGTCTGACCGAGGTCTGGATATACCTGGGAGGAGAAAAAAAAAAGTAATAATAATAATCCAAATCAAGGCAAAACATAACATCCAGAGCTTTACATCTTCAAACTTCCACCCTGATGCCAAAACTGGTCTTCAGCACTTCAGCACTAGAAGCACAAGGAGATGAACCTGTCACCTGACTGGCTATTTTTGACCAGGCCTGGACACATAGCCAACACCTTTCCAAATCCCAAACATGTCTGACCACGAGCTGTACACATCATTTTATAACAAAACATAAAAGTGAGTTGAAAACAACCCCTGCAAGGAAGGTATAAGAAAAGGTGTAAATCATTTGGATCAAATTTCCTTAAGTAATCAAATTCCATTTCATGCTTTTTACCTGTTTAAAACCCACGAGACAACTACATGCAAACATAAAATGCGTTTGTAATGTGTAATACCTTTGATCCTGAACGGTAACTACTGATTCGGTGAGTATAGCGATCTGATATTGATTATGCGTTGTTCAAACTATTCAGCACAGAAAAATGGTCAGGATGGTTAGGAATAGCACAAACGATACCACTACTGAAATATAACAGAGCACTGTACACCTTCAACAAGAACACAGTGGGGTAAGAAGACAGTGGGCGGAGCCTGGAGAGTAGCCTTTCCCTGCCAAGGCATCTCCGCGCTTGGAGATCGATTTTGTTCACCCTGTACTCCACTGAAGTTCCATCATCTAACCATAAAAAATGTTGTCCATTAAAAGAACTGCACATCCACTTAGGTGTGAACCCATTATTGCCCAAGAGATCAAAGGTGCTTTAGGTATAGCAAGTCACATGTTTTGGAACACATCCATGATTTATTTTATTTATTTTAAAAACACTCACGCATGCAACACTTTCAACCACCCAATTATACTCAAACCCAAGCAGTATCCTAGGTAAGCAAAGAGCTCTCGTATGATTGGTCAGGAGCATTTAAAAAATAAAAAAATACCATAAGTTGGTAGCCTGTCTCGAAAATTGTTCCTAGATACAGCAACACCTAGGAACAAACAGGGTTAGAAATGCACAAATATCAAAACGCATCACACAGAGATCATCATCAGAAACATCTGATGCAAAGACGTCAAAACAACAGATCTGGGATTGGAACCCAGTAACGGTGTTTTTAATTTATTTCTTTTAATGTTTTTTTCTCCCTCCTTTGTTTCAGTTGCAGTTTCACTGATGTTTCTAATGATGTGCATCCCTACAGCCTCTGAGACGACCGTGATGCAAAGTTAGATTTTCTAACCGGTGCACAAGAGTAGCCTCAGAGGACAAATACATACTACACCCCAAACTACACACTACACCCAAAAAAAGAATCAGGTCTGACATGGCTAACCAGGCATGTGGTTAGTCACTATTTGATTAGGTTGGCCAGACTTAGTAGGTACCTAGAGAGGGAAGTCTCTCTCGAATATAGCTCCTAGGTACTGTCGTTCCTGAGGGAGAAGAAACACAACAGTTCCACTGATGCAAGATAAAAGCACAGCAATCCACTCAAGATTGGGAGGAGCCGACGCCCTTCCGTCATCTGTAATGACACGTTACCAATTAGTCCGCAAAAGAGCAAATTGGCTTGCGAGAGCATAAAGTGCCATAAAGAGGAAGCAGAAAGCGCTTTCGAACATCCACGATGTTAGCACCCTGAAATGTGTACGCCTTCTGATTACAGGCAAGGCGCTGGGCGACCGGCTTTAAAAACTGCATGCTGGACACAGATTAAAAGCACAGCAACCAGTTCAAGATTGGGAGGAGCAGACATCCTTCAGTCATCTGTAATGACATTTTTACATTTACGGCATTTACACATTGCCATTTAGTCAGAAAAAAGCTAGATGTGTCTAGATGGGAGGTACGTGTGTCTAGACGAAGGGGGCCCCTGGCATGAGTCCAAGCACACCAATGCTTCCTACGCCAAGCGGTGCTGTTACTAGCTACTTGCTCAGAGGTTAGTAAGATAAGCTACTGCCAGCAAAAATAAATAAATAAATTTAAAAAAGCAAGCAACGTCAACATTGATTTCACCAGTAAGAAAACTCCATCTACTGGCCGTATTACTGAACATCTACAGGCCATATTTGAATCATGGGACAGATGAAAATGTGTAATTTTTCTGAGTACCATGAGAGGGCAGAGTTTCATGACTCTTGTTTTTCTTAAAAACTGCCACACCTAAAGGAGGAAACAAAATGACACTGTGGTACAGATCATGCAGGTCATGCATGACGACATGACCAAAACCTCCAAGTCACAACAACACACATGCTCTACAACAGGCACAGCTGACCTGCTCTGTCTGAGAACACTCTAAACACTCAGAACGCTATACTCAGTGATGTAAACATGGTGAGTGTAATAAACACTTTCTTGGTGTGACTCCACAAAAGCCTTTACAAGAGAATCAAAGAATCATCCAAGGAAAAAAAAACTCTAGTAAAGACAACAAACTAGGGATACAACACTTACCACACTGGGGATACCACACTTCATATAACCAAACCTTCAACCATTTTTTTTTTTTTAAATACAGAAAATGAAACCCATCAACGATTAGACATTGCCGCAGGTCAGAAACGCAGCAGGTCTGTCGTACCTAGGAATGCGTCCACCAGGCAGCTGACACCCCTCATGGCCCTAAAGAAGATCTGGGGCAGCTGTTTGAGGCAGGGGTGCTGGATGACCTCCTGGGGCACACTGCTCACCCCCAGCAGCTGCTCCTGGAACTTGGGAGTGGAGCTGACGATCACGGGGTTGCTCAGGTCCACCGGGTTACTGGGAGGGTGGGACACAGAATAATTAGCAGCTACACTCGGGGGCAAGCCGAAGCACGCCCACACAGCCGGCCCCCTAAACCTTCAGCTTATGAGAGGGTGAAGACACATGGCAAAAAGAAAAGGCTGGCCAAGAAGCTACGCTGATCACTCTTGGGAAAAAATGTGCAAAAAAAGAAAAGCCGAACAGCTCGATGGCTGGGGGTGTGGCCGCCTACCTGAGCATGTGCAGGAAGCGATACCACGTCTGGGCCACGCAGTCGTTGTCCATCTCCGCGGGGATGAGACCAGCGTCCTCCTCGGGCACTTTGAATGGAGGGAAGGATGGACCATAAGTGAACCTCAGCAGCCTGAAGAAAAAAACACAATTTTTTTTTACTAAATAAATAAATAAATAGCGCAAACGGGCATTATGAGGCTAAATGGGAAGTCTAGCTGTGGTATTCAACTCCAGTAGTCCTAGTCCACTTCAGGGCAATGAATGTGGGTCACACATCAGTGCACCTGGAGGTGAGGGCAGAGATGACTCTGCTCCACTGCTCCACCACTGGAGGGTGGTGTCTCCAGTTGGCCAGCATTTCCCTGGCAGTCTTCCAGTATGGGGGGGTGGGGAAGCAGCGTGTGCAGGCCAGAAACCAGACCTCAAACAGGACACTGATTAGCTTCTCGGCTAGCTTCTCAGCTATCCCACCTAGAGAGAAGCAAATCGGCATGCTTACACGTGGTTTAAAACAGCTTAACGCATCGTCTACGAGACACTTTACAGGGATCTGTATCTAGAACATTCTTTGCAACGAAATCTACAATGTTCCGTTTCTTCCGGAATGGAGGAAAGAACACACTTCAGACTCAAAGACGGGTGGGCGGAGCAACCACGCACACACAACCCCAGCCACTGACCTCCCACAGTAGGCGGGGCCAGCAACGTGTCGTTGATGCGGAGCAGGAAGAGAAGCAGCACTTCCCAGGTCTCTCTGGCCATGGAGGAGGAGTCTCGGGCCAGCTTCTGCACCGCTGCCAGCACCTGCTGACACAGCCTGAAGTGCATGGGGCTGAAGTGCTCAGGTCTGAGGGGCAAACCAAGAGGAGAGGGGTTTGTTTTTCCACCTTCAACGGATTTTTTTTTTTTTAATCATACTCAAATTTTATATCAAAGCAATATCAAAAATTTGAAGGCCTTTCATTAATGTTTCATAAGCACTTTCATGGGCAAAGGGGATAAAAGAGCAACCAAAGTCAAAGTTCAGATTTATTTAGACCAGATGGAACATGATCATTAAAATTATACAAAACATTTCTTGTGTAATTTAATGCTATAATAATAATAAAATTACTATTAATTCATGCACTGTACAGCTAAAAGGTCTTTTCTGCTGGACTATTATAAACAAATAAAACATTAAGGCTGGAATATCTTGTTATTCCAAATCTAGACTTAAGAAATATTTTGTACCAGCATTATAGCAATTACCAAAGTGAATGAAGAAAATGCACCTTTGCCTGGTTTAACAAAAACGATCAGACAGACAGTAATGTTTGCAGGCTGGTCTGAACTCTTCAACTGTTTTGAGTTCCTCATTCATTACATCCACCCGTTTTGGTAAAGACTACGAGGCAAAGAGATCCTTCAGAGAACGCCTCGCCATAGAGCGCCGGCCCAGAGCAGCTAACTCCAGTGCCAACACTGGGATTACCAACACAATCTTCAGCTTCCACATACACGTACTCTCAACTTCAATAATCTGCATGCTTAGTATTATGGATAGTTATGTAAAATTAATATGTTTTTGAGAGCTGTGAAACTTTGGAAACTGCAGTTTTGCACCTGAAGCATTCAAAACTATTATATGTACATAAACATGCCAATTCTCATAATTTACTCATTTTAATAGTTTAATAATTGTAATCAGACCCTTGAAGACCTTCTGGTACTGCTACAATCATGTGCTTGTGCACAAATAAAATCTTGTGCACTGTAGAACTTACTTTGCAATTCTCCATGTTTTGCTGCAGGCTACTCAAAAAGTGAAGAAACTTAGCTGTACATCTTAGCTTTTATGTGTCCTCCTAAGGCTGTACTAATTACAAGCTTCAGCGGGGTCATCTATCTTAAATCCCATTAATTTCTTTATATGCTTCTGTCAGGAAACTGAAATTAGTTCACTGCAGATAACGTATACATTCAGTCCCTGCCGAGATTAAAAGCAGGATCTTTTATCGGTCTCTCTCTCTCTCTCTCACACACTTTCTTACCTTGGTAGGAAGAGGTTGTGAAGGTGTTTGAGGATAGTTTGGACATAAAGGTTGGGTTCCTTAATTATGGGCTGGGGTATGGAGTCTCGGGGGGACACCAGGGCCATGATCCAGTCCGTGTAGACATCCACACACAGCTTCACCGTATCTCCATCCAGAGGAAGGGTCAGACCATAACACAGCACTTCCATAGTCCATTTCACCTAAGGTTGACAATGGCGCAAAAAAAAGATGTACACAAAATGCATTAATCAATTAAACTGGTAAATGCTAACGCTTCAAAACTTTAGAGAAACACTGTTGAACAACAGAAATCCTCGCAGGCCCCAGGCAACGCGGTCAGTCAGTTTTCGTCAGAGGAGGTGTAGCTGCTGTTACTGTCTACAGACACAGTGCAATCTTCAGGCTGCAATACAGCCACAGCTACTAGCCACAGCTACTAGCCACAGTACAGTCACACACTGTAAAGCCTGTAAATGAAGCCATATGCCAGTCGCAGGTCATCCGCTGCTTTGTGGAGCATCTTGATTAAATTAACAAACAATATAAGAAATGAAAAATATTCACGCAAATCTTGATTAAACTTTAACACCTTTCTGAGTTATTATACATTAGTGGTTTTAAATTAAGATTTTAATACTAAGCTGTTTGCATTATGGGTACATATATTAAAATGTATTCAGACCATTTTATTTAGGCCAAAACATGCCAATTTGATGGCCTGTCTGAAGTCCATATAAACCTTAATTAAAAAGAACACCTGAGGTGAAAATAACACCTAATGAAAATAGCACCTGAGGGAAAGGTATTCCTTTTCTTTGGACTTCCTCTTTACACAGAAAGAAAGAAAACATGCTAGCTAATTGCATAACTAACTAGATGGGTAGCTGCTTATTTGACCATATTCTTCATGGTTTACAGAAAATCCCCAATAGAACCTTCAAATGCCTGCCCTACAACCAGTGTCTACACGCTCCTTGGCACAGATCCTTGGCTGTTCTTAGTGGGCATGTGGTCCAGTGTGGCAGATCGGGGGCGGGGTAGTCAAGAGAAAAAAATAAATAAAAGAAAAATGAGATCCAGAAAGCGAAGCAGAAGGGAATTCACAGGATATCCTCCCACTGTTATCGGGCTGCACAGAAGCCCGCAGGAACCGCAGCTCCAGTGGAACTCATCTGAGAAGTCAGTGCTGCGCAACATGGAGTGGAATACACCCCACACACACATACACACACACAATAGTACGACTGACACACACCCTGACAAACAACAACAAAACTAGAGGAGGAGAGCGCCATGCTCTCACACCAATACACACATGGCTGAAGACGGCCTGGGTAACGCCCCACAGGATCAACAAGAGAAAAATTCCTGTGCAGCCCAAAGATTTTCCAAGGCAAATTATGCAAATCTAGCACATGCTTCTTTTCTTCTTTTATTGTTGTCAGGAGAGAAAATAACCTTAAGAGACGGATAATGGCCCTGCCCTGCTAGTGGCGCTGACTACATAACGAAATGTTATGGAAGTCAAAACAACAGAAAGAAGAAACTTTGCAAAAAGTGCCATGAAACAAAAGGTAATTAGTATTTTTAGCTGTAGCAGTATACAAATATTTTGTGGAGGTGTACATGATACACCAGCGGTTTCCAAGCTTATGCAAATAATGGCCACTTCTAGGCCGACTTTTTGTCCATCTTCAACTGAACAGACTTTTTTAGAAATTGAATTACAATGGAACTTTACGACTTCTCATAGTTTTTATATATGCATGATTTATGATTACTCAACATATCTAATGAACACACAAATTATTCAACCCCCATTGCAAATTAGGTTCATTAGCATGAACATTTACAAACATTCATCCATTTGCAATAAACCAATTAAACAAGACGAATTCAAATTGCTCAATACAGCCTATATAACAAGGTTTCTACAAATTCAATGCAAAATGCCACTTTTAATGACTACTGCAGTCTCCAAATTATTAGACCCTCTGAATAGAATCCCTCACAGGAGCAGACATTTATAAGCACACCAGCTAATCAAGAGCTTCATTAGTGACATCACGTGTGCTTGGAGATAATACAAACCAAATACCTGGATTCACTAGGGGTCTGTTGACTGAAAGATTTGATTGCATGGTAGAAATATGGCTAAGTCAAGAGATCCGACCAAAAAATTAAGAGATTGTTGCCTTTCATCAGCATGAAAAAGGATACATAACGATAGCAAAGGCACCGAGTGTTCCAAGAGATACAACTGGAAACACAGTTCGCAACTTCAAAATGAAAGAAACTCTGGCTACACTACCTGGACCAGGCAGACAGAGGCTGCCATCAATGGCTGCCACCAGCTTCCTGTGGTTGGAGGTGGTCAGAAACCTTGAAGTGGCTGCAAAAGACCTGCAGCAAGATTTGACAGTAGTGGCACTGAGGTTTCGGATCGCAAAGTAAGGCGCTGAAGTAACGCTGAAGGTCTCCATTCACAACCAAGATGTACACGTCTACTGAGCCAGAAGCTGAAGAAAAGTCAGCTCTGCTATGCTTGAAACATTATATATATATATATATACATACACACACACACACACACACACACATACACATGCCGCCGGTGTTTTGGGATTCTATTCTGTTGAGCGATGAAACAAAACCGGAACTGTTCAGGTCTATGGATCAGTGGTATGTCTGGAAGAGGAAGAATGAAGCAGAGGCTGAACAGAACAGCCCACCTCCAGAGAAGCATGGTGGTGGCTCGCTGTTGCTCTGGGGCTGCTTCACTTCCTATGGCCCTGGAAACCTGCAACGTGTGGAGGGCAAGATGGATTCATTCAAGTACCAGGAAATCCTAAGAGGAAACGTCATGCCTTCCATCATTGGAGCTTCCCACAGGACAGTGATCCCAAGCATACCTCCAAGTCCATCAAGGCTTGGTTTCAGAAGCAGACCTGGAGGATTCTGGAGTGGCAGTCACAGTCAGTTGATTTCAAACCCATAGATAATTTTTGGTGGGGTTTGAAGAAGGCAGCTGCAGCAGCACACAAACCCAAGAATATTAGTGAACTGGCAGCCATTGTCCATGAGATATGGGCAAAGATTCCTCAGGAACAGGGCCAGAAAATAGTGTCTGGCTATAAATCACATTTGCGGCAGGCCATAACAGCAAAAGGGTGCTCTAAAGATGCTTGCCATGAAGGGGTTGAATAATTCTGAGACTGCAGTAGTCATAAAAGTGGCGTTTTTTGCTGAATCTGCAGAAACTACTTTGTTATACAAGTTGTGTTGAGCTATTTAAATTGTTCTTGTTCAGTTTATTGCAAAGAGATGAAAGTTACATTTTGTAGATAAAACTAATTTGTAATGGGTGTTGAAAAGCTTTGACTGCAACTGTATTTAAGTTCGACACCAAGTAGACACCAAACACTGCACTGTTGGGCTGAAGGGAGGGATGCTGAAGGGAGGGATGATGAAGGGAAGGCTGGCTCAGCATTTGTCTTGGACCTATAGTGTGATGAAGCGCCATCACTTCAGAAAACCTGTTTCATAAAAGATACATTACTTGATTCTGAAATTATCACTTTGTCTGACCAGTATACTATGACACAATCGTGAACAGTAGTGAAGTACATATAGTTTGTTACTACACTCTAACAAAGTACTATCTAGAAGTACTCAATATTAACATGAATATTCAAATTTTTGGAGGGTTTTTTTTTTTTACTTTCACTCTACTACTATAATAAGAGCTTCCATTACAGTCCACTGTTTACACAAACACCCAACATTCCTCATTACATTTTAAGCAAAATGAAACTTTATAAGCTGTGCGTGATTGTGCTCTTTCTTCTTAAAGGACAACAGCAGTGCACACAGTGTTTTTTCATTTGCTTTGCCTAACTTTGCCTAACTGCTTTGAGAGCACGAGAATGCACGCAAGCCGGCCATGTGAAGCGCTTAGAAAAGACATTAAAATGTCAGACAATCTGGCACTATTACTTGAAGAAATATTAATTGCTGGAAAATAGTTATTCCTTCGGGTTTCAAATGCCTACTTTATCGAATTAATTCAACAATTCACATGACTTGAAGACGAATGTACAAAAACACACTGAGGAATACAACTTATTTTTACTGAGCCAGAGCAACAGTTGCAAACAGAAGCTGTGTCTAGAATCCCCATACCTATTACCAGTGGCTAATTATGACAGAGGTGCATAGGCAACTGTCGTCCATAGTCAACCAGAGAGCATCCTGGTTGGACACAAGCACCAGCACACACTTCTGCTCTCTTGGACTCCCAGCCAGGGAGGCCTCTGCCTTCTCCAGTGGGTTACACCACTGAGAGTCACCACCCCAACTCCAGACAACTCTTTTCAATGTAAAAGGACTTTAAAGTAGACGGGATTTCAACTAAATGGATTTCAGGACTGCTACTGCAAATAAACTAAGGCAACGTTTGATCAAACTACTCATCCTTCCAACTCTCAGAGAAATACGAAGTACTAAGAACCAGTCAGTTGCTGTTCTTCTAAAACCACAATAAACAGTAAACAAACAAAAAATTATTATGTATAGTTGTTTCACAATGCACGGATCAGCTATGTCAATTGAACATTGTATACACTCACCATTTTGACCAAATAAATTAATTAATGGGCAGGGCAATATAAGCTGTACAGTACTATTAGACTAATCTAAACTAGACTAAACATTACTTTTAGACAGAGAATTAAATCAATGAAGGGATCATTTTGTCACACAGAGACCACGTTGGAGAAAGCTCACTTACAGGAACTGTGGGCTAGTCTTTAGCTACAGATACAGGTCAACAGTTTCAGGTCACTTTCACATCAAAGAAAGAAGAAAATGTGATCTGATAATGTGTGTACACGGACACATATAGACGAACAATAATTTGGTGTATCATTGACTTCCCAATTTACAGTTATTCCCACACATATTAAGTACCACCTTACCTCTTTATCGGTTTTGAGGAGACACTCAGAGACAGGAGCTCCAAGGCTGGCCCCTAGGGGGCGTACCACTGCATTGGCCACATCACGGCCCACAGTGGGCGGGTAGGAGTGCAGCACGCTCAAGTGACCCTGATCACTCTGGACCACCAGGTGCAAAGACCGCCACTCAGAGTACATGGCTGATGCTTCTACTGGATCCAGCAGAGCACTGAAAATACAAAGCAGAAGACATGAAGGATAAGACATCTAAAGAGAAGGTTCAAAACACTTAATATAATGTTGTAAGTAGGTTCTGGACAGGGAGAGCTGCAACAGAGCAGTTTCTAATTAGAAATCATGGTTAACCATAACAGATCAATTATTAGTGATTTCTGTGGGTATAAAAATGCAATTGTCAAATGACTTAACTGTACTCACTCATTAACCATAATAATTAGTTTTGTCCATTTTACAACACATTCCTCCACTTGATGTGGGGACCTGATGTGTAGTTCTTTCTAGGGGACAACAAACTTAGTATGGCATTACAATGTTTTGGCAACAGTAAGTAATCTATGTTACTTCTCTGCTGTTCACCTGAACAACCTCTGCTTTTCACCTCTGAACTAAAGAACCATTTATTCCAATAAGGAGTTCATTTAACACTAGGCTACCTGATAATCTACATAGCAATTTGAAGACTTACTATTAAATTTCAAAGTACCTCAAGACATAATTTATGTTTATTAGCAGGAACAACTACAAATGAAAAGGACAATACTGGATATTCATGACCATATCATGACCATCTTGAACTCAGTGTGACATTTAGAAGCACACAATTAAACATGATCAAAAGCATGAAAATGATTAAACAATGGCTGATTCTGAAGCGGCGTCTTTCCGTCTTATGTAAGCATGGGAAAGCAGCACGTAGAATTGTTAGGACGTACGGATATGTAATTTCATCAGAGAGAATTCAACTAGTACTCGGATGAGCTAGTGCATTATGGGAAAAGCATGTGACCACAGCACACTGGTTTTTTTTTTCATTTTATTTGTCGATTATACCAAAGAGTATCTTTTCTGTGAAACAGCAAATAATTTTAACTACTGTTAGCACCATTGACAAACTGAAGTAATTTACATTTGAATTCATCTCACGGAATCCAGCTGATATTTTAAACAGTTTGAATGATAAAATATACACAAATACTGATACATTGTGAAACTGAATTTATGCTTTTATTTATTTTGCTGATTTTAGTTAAAGATGGCAACAATGATTTCACTAGGGTTAAAGGAAGGAAAATATGCTGAAGAAACAAGTACACCTGCTGTTTTTATCAGGGCACAGATCACTAGCCTGCAACTCCACATAGACTTCACTCTATACTGCTGAACCATCTTGAATTTTGATCAAAACCATAAGTGGCAAACAGATTTAGAACACCACATTTCCACCAAATCCACCACTATTTATTTTTGCACCTGTTCAATTGCCCTCATTTCCTCTTACTTAATTCAGTTGAACACACCCAACACATCCAAAAAATAATGTTAACTACCTACAACAACTTATGTTAAGCTCATACCCGTGCTATGTAACGGAGGGTATATTTATCAAAAAAGAAACTGACATTTTGACATCAAGCAGGTTACTTGAGAACATGCTCATACTACACTGATCTGATATCGGAAAGGATGCTAACAAAAATGTAAAACGCATGCCTATATGGACTCTCCCAAACCAGTTACTCATGACCTCAACCTTTGTCGTAATAACGAAGTATTAAACACAATTCATCAGCCCATACAAAGCCTCACCCATCACAGGCACGAACTAGCTAACACTTATCTTGCTCCACATTCTGTAGTCTTTCAGGAAAAACACATCGCATAAGTTTGGTATTTAAGTCCTAGTCAGAGTAGGACCGTTCTGTTGTGGTAACCTAGTTAGTCAGCGACTTAGTCGCTTAAACATTACTGAGGCGGTAGAACTTCCGTAGCAACCGCCAGCTAAACACCCAACTAGCGCCTAAGCTAGCAGAGGTAGCTAGCGCCTAAGCTAGCAGAGGTAGCTAGCGCCTAAGCTAGCAGAGGTAGCTAGCGCCTAAGCTAGCAGAGGTAGCTAGCGCCTAAGATATCAGAGGTAGCTAGCGCCTAAACTTGCAGATCGAACAGAGTTCCGTGATGCTTAGCTGGAAATGCAGCTAGGTGACGCTAGCAATTCCTCACCTGCGGTGTAAGTCACCGACACCCAAATCTTAATGACAAACCACGCATTTGCTGCGAAAGAAACATCTCTACTTGCAAACGATCCTGTTAGCCATTTCTGACTGATTGCTCATAGTGGAACCCTCGCTAACTAACAAGTCAAGCGTGGGTTCTGAAATTCATGTAGCTAACTAGCTACAGCTAAACAAATAGTAGCCTCAACTAGCAATATAGACAGTTCGCTACTATAATGCATTTAGACATCAATGATCGTAAGTTCAAGAATGATTCCTCAAAATAAATCTCGGCCATCGAAACTTGCCACCAACTCTTCCAAATCTCTTTGCATATAGCATTACAACTAGTTAATTTATGTGCTTGCTAGCAAAATACAGCGTATTATATAAAAAGTCGGGCTATTAACGTTAGCTAGCTATGCAGCTCGACGGCTAGCTAGCGCAGTTCTTAGCCGTGTTAGACTGATCGATCAGATTAATTTGACAGCTCAAGTATCGCGCTTGACTCCTGTGACGCTTTAAAGCAACGCGCATTGTGAAACTGTAGTTGTCTGCAGAATGTCACAAAGGTTTCTTGGAAATAACAAAATACGAGTAACTTGACGGCAAGGTGAACTAGACTCTCCGCTTGCCCACTGCCAGTCAGCTCCCCATTAGTTAGCCAACTATCTAGTTAGCTCGCTAGCTGGTTTGTTGTGTTTTTGTAGGCCGCAATGCGGGATAATCTAGCAGGAAAACATACACCCCGCTCGCAAATTAACGGCTAATTACATCAGTTAAATATAATTACCTGATTTAGACGTCATATCAAATATTCGTGTTTTTTTCAAGAGTTTTGTATGGACAAACAGGAGAATCTTTGCAGCATCTTTGTCACTAGCTAGACTAGACCCTCCGTTCCACCGTCATCCAGCGGTAGGGTTTGGCTGCAGCACTGAAAATGAACGGAGGAACACCTCAAGGGGCGCAAGATGGAGTAGATAGGTGAAACACGAAACCGGGGTGAATTAATTAGTACACAGATTTTTCTAATCCCATTTAGTCGAGAGCATGCAGCTAGTTAAAACGGCAATGATTATATGTTGTCTCTTAATATTGTTTATTTTTTACTACTGTTTGATATAAGAAACGTTTTAAAACAGTGCCACCTGTTGGAAGCAAAGCGTGTAGCTATGTAAAAAATCTAAAATTAATCTTTAACAATGAATAGAAATAGAAAAAAAACACCAAAATATGGAACTCCTTAAATTAAAACGTCTTTGTTGTATTGACATGTCCTAACTGAACTCTTTAAAATTGCCCATAGATAACAGGTCTGTTTCTTATTAGCCCTATATAATTATCAAACATTCGTTCTGCAGTTAAATTGTGCATGCACATGATGAATATAAAAATCATATGTGATTTTATATTCATCATGTGCATGCACAATTTAACTGCAGAACGTATATTTGATCATTATATATGATGATATTTGTTCTAAAATTATATCCTAAATATGTTGTCTGTAGAAATTGGGTATGTCCTGATAACACAGATTACATATCAGGTAATATATTATTAGATCAGTGTTTAGCAATATGATTTGTGCATAAGCAAGATAGATTGTACTGCTGTTATCAATTTTTTTGGGAGGGAGGGGGTCTTCAGCTCATTAAAATTAAACATAAAAATAAATGCATCAATTTGTTTTTAATATTCTAAAGGCTTCTTCCAACATTAGTCCTAAATGTAGACTGTGATCTTTCATAGCTGATTCAGTTTAGTTCCAGATTTGGCTTAATCTATGTCCAAAATGCTGGCCCAATATGTTCAGACATAGGCGCTGCATTAACCCATTGGAAGCAGTTTTGTTTCACTTTAAATTAATGTTGGTCTCTTTAGGCTAATTTGCAATTGTTGCCTGAAGTAGTATCCTAAGGTCCCTTGGGTTGAAATATAATTCATGTATGGATGATTTGACAAACTGATAAAACTTTGTCAGAATAGCGGATGTCAGAAATACAGATCTGAAGATGAAGTGATAGAACCTGGTTTAATGCATTACATCATCTGAAAAGTGCACTGACATTACATATATGGTGCATGTTACCATCGCTAACTTTTTATTTTTTCAGTGGAATTTAACCCCCAATGCATGTTAGCTGCTAAAATAGTTAAAAAGCATAAAGTCCAAAATAACAAATAAGACACCAGCAATGGGTTATGACTCCCTAGTCCACCAGATGGAGCCACATTCACATTCAATAATGTTGGCAACAGTCATAGATAGTATTCAGCCATGTGCAAATTCATGTCCTATATGTTATATAAAATATAAAAATCATGTAAAAATGGGATGAAAAGAAAAGAAGCATGCATTCATGTGTGTTGTTGTTTCCTTATTAAGTTTGATTGCCCAGGGCAGCATATTCTTTTTTTTCTTCAATACCCTCAAAAGAAAAACTATAATTTAGTAAATCTTGCTGTCTTTCCTGGCATTGAGTAGGCTTTAGGTATTCAGATATAAATGTACCTGTCAGCATTACAATTATGTTTTCTTCAAATCTTAAGTCCTAAGCAGAAAGGCTTGATTACAATCTGATGAGCTTGTTCCTTTGCACGCAAAACTGCCACATTTTCTGCCACAAATGTTAATATCAGTCATATCTATAGATTCTGTGCCACATGTTTTTGTGTTCTCTGTCATTAAAGACTGGATGAACATTTAGTGGTTTGATATGTCTGCATGAGGTTTTATGCAGAACTGGTTTTAGACTACAACACGCACATAGACCTTTTTTTCACCGACCTACTAAAGAAAAAAGGAGAAAAAGCATTTCACTGTGGAAAGAGGAATCTTATCTCAATGACAATACTGCTCCTGTGCTATTGTACTCTGTATTACTTTGTTGCTGACTGCTTAATAATACATTGACATTGTTTGACATTGATTGCATATTCCGGAGAATGAGAAAGCTAGCTTTTTTATCTGCAGGGAAGGTGTGTATGTGTATGTGTGCTTGTGTGTGTGTGTATGCACGCATGTGTGTGCATGCATTTGCATGCTTTGTGTGTTTCAGGTAGGGTGTTTTTATTCAGTAATAGTGACCAACCACACAAAGGGTTAAGTCGCTGTCACCTAAAGCACCTCAGCACTGATAGACCTCAGAGAGCAATAACGTGTTTGGTTTCGACAATGCCTAGACACATAAAGACAAACCCAAACCCAGCCCTTCATCCACAAGCACCTCCACCTCTACCGGACCACAGGATCGTATATATGTGTGTGTGCATGCGTGTGTGTTTGTGTGTTTGGTGTGTATGTATTGCCAATAACCACCCCGTAGAGTGGCACTTGTCGTTTTCTAATTACCCGAGTTGTCTCAAAGCTGCTGCGGTTGTTCTGAAAGTGGTAAGAGGTTCAAGCATGACTTTTAGTGAGAAGTAAGACAGTGAAAGCTCTGGGGGGTATAAATTATACAATGCTACACTTGCTCAGAGACGGAGTGAAATGAAAACAAACACGTTTATCGTGAGGGGGCACGGCACAGGACGTTTTTTTCCGTCCTTGGTGGATCAAAAGCGTAGTGAGACGAGCAGAGCAGACCCAGCAGAAGCGCAGTCATAACCCAACTACCCCACTGCTGCTCGTGACACTCGTGATAGTCCCACTTCAAACTGCCATCATTAAAAACCTGTGCAACATCCTGAACCTTAAACACACATAGACACACACACACACACACACATATATATATATATATATATATATATATATATATATATATATATGTGTGTGTGTGTGTGTGTGTGTGTGTGTAGAATTTAATTGAAGTACACAAGCTTTCCAAGGAAACAGTTTGTCCTTATATAAATGTATATACCTAAATCAAGAAGATTCCAAGCAGTAAATGGAGTAACTCCAGTGTATTGTAGTAAAAGAGAGAGTCAGAAATGCAGTGAAGTACACAAGCTTTCCACAGAGACAGGGCGTTTCAGGCAGAGGTCCTTCATCAGCTGTGTGAGCATCCATGCAAACACAGTTAACAGTCTACATTTAAAGTCTAGAATTGGTGGAATAAAATGGTATTTGTAAGATGCACATATGACCTTGAATTATGCAACAAAGGCTGACTTTTCCTGACTGTGGCACAAAGACATACCATCAAACTGTACGTTATGCATGCAATATCTCTAAATGCAATGATTCAATCCATATGGCTATATTTAAACCTCCATTTTAAATATTAGGGACTGATGGGTGTTCCCAGTTCTGTTTATATAGCAAATTTAATTCAGCTGTAAAGCTTTATGAAAGCTTTCTAATAAACTATAATTCATGGATGGATCTACTTACACTCTGTTCTGCTATCTTCATGTATAAGGCTCTTTGTAGAGATGGAGCTGAACACTGGCTTCCTCCACTCCTGTTCGTGCCATACACGTTTTACCATTCCAACAGTCTAAATAATGTGTAGTTCTAGGTAACAGGTTATATGGGATTAAGTAACTATAGAGAACCTTTGTAAACAACCTAGTAAACAACCAAGTCACGATCATAATTTTTACTTAATTACAAATCCTGTTTCATTATTTTTAAAAAGCGACCTTTAATGCAACATTTAATGTTAGGTTACTTTGATTTGCTAATGAAGTGCGAAACATAGAATAACCACTAGTGAGCTGGAGAAGCAGCGATGCGCCTCTTGGTAAGAGCTTCAGAAATCTTCGGTACTGAAATTGTTGGTGGGAACCGAGAGCCATGCGCTGCGTTTGCGTTTTACTCAGCAGATAGCTGCACACGTGAAGGCCGATTCTCAACAGTGAAACATTACGAAACTACTTCATTTGTCTCACATAGCCACATGTTCTCACTCATTCTTTCTCTCTCTGACCTGTCATTTAAAGGGAACCTCCCCATTTCTCACCAGACAACGACTTCTTAATATCTTTGGTGTCTCTTTTGTCTCCTTTTAACTAGAGCAAGCATTTTTCGCCTTCCTGTGACCACATCTAAATGTCAAAACACTGGCGGAAACATGCTCTCTCCGCGTTTGACGATGGACTGTCCTAACGTTCACGCTTCTCCGTAAATGAAACTTACTTTGTAATGCTAATGTATTGTTTAATTGTATATTCAATTATGCTATAACACATTAGTCTCCTGGTAAAATGTATTATAAAAATGGTAACTAAGAAGTTCGTATTCAAAAATGTTTCGCATGAAACATAAACTAGTTAACAATATTTGCTTTACACGGTGTATGTTATACAGTAGAAGAATATATAATACAGTACATCCCAACTGTATCTCTGATACTTATACACACTGTGGAGGGAAAATGGCAAACTGTAAATACCATTATCATTACAATCACCTAACCCTTCCCTTCATGACAAGCTTCACATCAGAGTTGATCTCATGCATGCACCGTTGTTTCCTGCTCACAAACGAAGGCAAACACACCAAGTCAGGATCTCTAAAAATATATAGCATGAGAGAAGTGACAAAGATTCTGAGAATAGGCATCTCTCTCTCTCTCTCTCTCTCTCTCTCTCTTCCCTTATTTCAGCCAGCACAAATCAGCAGCACATACAAACATGGCCCAGCTCCTGAATAATGCATGGGGAATCTGCATACCTTTCTTCCACACTCAGGCCTTCCCCCTTCTCCGCAGTGTTGCGGCAAGCTTCTCATTTTCTGTGACAATGAAAGTGAGCCGTGGCCGAGACTGATGAAAAATAACATCACTCTTGATATCTGTGCAGCTCCCACCTCAGCCCTCCACGATAAGGAGCGATTGTAGTATTTTAGGAGAAGAGGCTTTGCCCATCATACAAATACAGGAGTTTGGTGTGAGGGAACTGTCTTCAGAGGAAAAATTCTAAATGCAAAAGTAGTTTGGGTGTCTGCTTTGTTTTAACACAGTAAACATAGTCAGTGCACATGGGAAACAATGAACTGCCTATATATATATATATATATATATATATATATATATATATATATATATATAGAGAGAGAGAGAGAGAGAGAAGATTCAAGGTAAGTGCAGTGTACATAGGATAGGTAAGATATGTAGAGAGGTCCTTCATCAGTTGTGCAAGCAAAGTGCACATGTATACTGGCTCCTCAGCTGATGAAGGACCTCTGTTTCTCTGGAAACTTTGTGTACTTTACTAAAATTTTTAATCTCTCTCTCTCTCTCTCTCTCTCTCTCTCTCTCTCTCTATATATATATATATATATATATATATATATATATATATATATATATATATATATATATACATGTAATTTTATTTCATATTCATGATGAGCTAGCTTATTACTATTTGACAAAATTTAATTGAACATTATCCATCTTTTATCAACACGCTTAACAATGGAAATTTGCCCAATTTACATGACAGGGCCAAATATGCCAAACTCCATAACATTAACCATCATCATCATGTTAACTGGCATATAAAAACTAGCACTGTTAGGAAAGATCACATCACAAAAAAGCAACCAATCATTTCTGCCCCAGAGGAAGTAACAGTAAAGTTTCCTCATAGTGCCCATAGCATTCTGAGTTTAAATGCACATGAATGATGTAAGAATGCATAATTTATTATTATTTTATTATTATTAGTTGCTACAATCTCAGATGACTTCAGAGCTAATAGGCTCCCATTGCAATTAATGCTCTTTGGAATCAGATAACCTTTAAACAATCATTTGCAGAGTGACTCATCCTTGCAAAATTTTAGCAGCCTTCTCCACACTTGATGGGCCTTGAAGTGGACAAGTAAATAAAATATGACACAAGAGAAAGTCCAGAAGAGAAGCTGGATGTTTTCGTGTGCTTTCTCCTGCTTGATCTGAAAATGCATTCAGCTCGGAACCAACATGATTCATTTCTCATTTTTATGTTACCTTTACAGCAAGCTGGTGTTGTTATTCTGAACAGGAACAAAAATGTAGGTCTTTTTAACAGAACCAAACACTTCCCAAAGTGTAGAAATGTGAACAAAGGGAACCAATTTGTTTTGATAGTTTGTGTTTGTTTTGTCTTGTGGAACTACACTTTGCATAACTGAGTAAATATTAAGTATTTTTGGATGTAAAGAAACTTGCATACAAGGTTACTAAAGTTGCCTGTTTATACATGGATGCACTTAGAAGCACAATGAATTGTAGCTGCTGCATTTTATGGTCTAGGCCGCAGCATCTGTGTGAACTGCACGGTAAGAGTGAAACTGGGTGGTTACTCAAAAGTTATGGTGACCTTTAAAAGAGGAATGAAGTGTGCTTTAACATGTCAGGTGCAGTAGCACGCTCACATTCTCTCGACGTCCTGTGCTGAGGTTCACAACCAATCACCACTGTTTTCCCACTAATCCCATGTTACATTGGAAATCACCTGTCTTTAAAAACTGTTGGACATTTCTATGGCGAAACACTAAAGTGTGAAATAACTCAGCTGCCATGTTGAATGAGCATATTTCTGCTGAAAAATAAAGCCATTTACAGTGTTTTAGCAGAAATTTTAACCAAACTGCCACATTCCAGTAATGCACAATGTTTGCTAGTACTGTTTTTGAAAAATACTGCAAGCCAATATGTTCTCCTTCATGCATTTGCAATATAAAAGACAATGACCTTGTGCTGGCAATGGCATTCTGGCAAATATTAAGCTTTACTGAGTACTCCTACACATTATGACCTGCTAACATTAAAGTGATCAGAGTTACTGAAAGGGAAGTAAGAAAACATGCTCAGTCACCAACTTTCAAATGAACCAGAAGATGCTATACACTTTTGCACTGTTCTACACAGATATTAAAAGGTTTATGCAATGCAAAGTAGTATGTAACTAAACCGAAACATTTTGTAAAGTGGTTACAGCTGGCAGCATTTCTAAAATGTACCGACGTGCAATAAGAGTGACTGAGTAACAGATGTGTTTGTCAAAATATTTGGTGTAGATACACGTGACCTTGTTTTTGGGTTTGAACGTGCAAAGGTGTGAAGTGAACACGGTATGAGTGACCACAGGTTCTTTGTCTGACGAGGGTTACATAAGGTGTGGTTCATGTACGCTTTCACTATGAACGGCAGGCAACACTCCGTCCTCAGAGCCAATAGCGGAGCAGCTGATCATTCAGTATTTCCACAGCATAGTGTCCTGGGGAATTATAAGTATCCTAGAATATCTTTGCATGAACTTATGGCATTAGATTGACTCCCAAGCCTGTGCTGTATTCTAAAGTTAAAGTTCATTTCCTCCCAGAATGAAAAAAAAAGACTTACATGAAATTCTGTAAATATTGCCGTATACCTTAAAAAATGAAAATTAGAAACCCCATAGTCTTTGATGTTTTCTCCTCTAAATTTTCCTTCTCATTCCTGCACTCTTTTAAACCTGTGCCTATTTTTTTTTTCATGCTTTTCTCTTTGGTTGCTTCCAAATTCCCAACCATCTGTGGGTATGTGATACTTTTCCTCAGCACAATGAGCCTGGGAAGGAAGACAGTGTTCCACATAATCCTCCAATTCATTCAACTCTCACATCATATCATGCAAATGGGGCTGCCGTTTCAGGGCCCACAATCCTGTTCCAACCACATGCCTGAGTCGGGCGCGATACAACAAATTTATTATGCATGCGTTGCGCTAAGCTTATGGTAATAAGGTATTAAATTAGTGCTGGACATTATTGCTCCTCCAGATCATTTCTGTTGGAGAGATTTTTCATAAAAGTCACTTGGCGCTAAAGGAAACAGATTGGGAGCCAGATGAGGTGAAAATTCATATTTACACACCAATATCTCAGTATTCAGCTCACTGTCATCACTTCAATACTACATATTTTTCAAGCCCATATGTCACAGTGACAGTGACCGTGATGAAGCTATTCGGACAATGCAGGGACCACTGCATTTTTGCCCAAGATGAAAGAAAACACAGGATTTACAGTCTTCACTTGGTTAGATGAGGCTGGTCATACCTCCCCCCAGCAGGGGCCTAACAGTTCCACACTCCTCTTCACTGGAGCGGTTAGGGGCAAAGTCAGTTGCAACGCGAACTTTTATGTTACAAAGATTCAATCAGTGCACAGGCTGCATACCCATTTTCAAATCACTGCTCACACATGGAAGCATTCAGAACGATGCCTCATTTATCAGCCCTAGATTACAAACGCATTGCCCTCAAAGGTAAATTCAAGCCATCTGTGTTGATGACACTTGAACAGTCTGTCAGAGAGCCAGAGAACTACCATTAAAATGACTTCTTGTCAAGAAGGCATAACAGTTTGAGACAAAGTATGGAACACTCCTGGGAACCAGCCCCTGCTCATACATGCCATTTCTTTTCTTTGTTTGATTCTGGTCTTAATACCGGACTACAAATAACAGTGTGTCACTGCAGTCTAAAGGCACTAATGCCGATCTACTATTTATCACAAATACAATAAGACAATTTTGTATATATAAAATGTGTAAGTACGTGTGTGTATGTGAGTGTGTGTACACAGTATATATTATGACAACGCTACAATAACAACAGGAGGAAATCCCGTCTTCCGTGTCTTGGGATTCCAGCACCAGTAAACACTCCTTACAAAACCAGTGTTTCCTGAAGAACAAAGGGCTAACCAAGAAGCTCGCGTTATATCTCTCTGATAATGTTCTGAGTGGCCTTGAAGGGAAAGCACAGCACCATAATCCAGAGGCGAGAAGCAAGAGGGTGTTTATGGTCATGTAAAAAAAAAAAAAAAAAAAAAAACTGTAATTTTCTTTTAAAATGCTGTTTTTTTTTCTTTTTTTTTTTGAGATGCGTGCTTCTAAACTGCATTCAGTGTTCGGAGTTCAGAATGTTTTTGTATAACCACAAGCACAAAAGCAGTTCAATGACATGCAGTTCTAAGGTTATTGTGTGAATTTTTCTAATTCTTATTGACTGAAAATCTTTAGCATAATTCTTTACTTACCACTTGGCTTGGTACTTAGTATTTTAGCCGTGCTTGTATTCATACAGTATGTGCTCAAAGGCCTGTGAGGGAGGAGGTGAGATGTAGAGGTTATTCATGTTGATCGCACAATAAGGTGCAGTGAACATTTTTATTGGTCTACAAAGTATGCACCTAATGCACTTTCAGGAAGTAATGATTTGAAGATCTGCAGCACAGTACATACAATCTTCAAACGAGCTTCAGCGCAGTAAACTAATCCCTGGAAAATTCTAACAGGGTCTTACTTTGAAATGGTAATAATTCCAGAAGTGCACTTTATTAGTACTCTATCATATATAATCTCTGTGGCAGGTATTGTTTTTCATTAAAACTTCCAGAATAGTGCTTTACACAAGGGAGCCATAACAGAATACAACAGTAGGAAAGGCAACTAGATTCACCATATCAGGTTTTGACTAGCCATCCTGTAGCTGTCAAATCATCAGACTTAACCACTGGCCCACTGTCTCTACATACATGTACATGACATATGAGTCACCTCCATAGCATCACGGCACGCTTCCGCAGGGTGCAAATAACCCCGCACAAGGGACCATTTAGAAGGCAAAGCAGTTTTACACATTTCAATGGCTGCATTCAGACCTCCGCTTACATCAGGCAGAGCTTCTCAAGTACCTTTTTAAATGCTGGGGATAGGTTATGGAGGAGAGACTGTCTCCTCCACAGGAAAAGAAAAAAAACCCTCCACTGTGCTGTCCTGAAGTCACCTAGTATTTCACAAAATAATGACCATCACCATCATACTGCAGACTCCACCAGCCACATCAGAGTGACCCGCTGCAATTACCAATCTACACTAGGACTGTGCCAGCAGTTCATTAAAGTAAGTGACCACCGTCGCTGTAGAGGCGCTCTGCAGTCAAGGTGCTGAACTGCTACCCGCTCTGACAACACTGTCCAAAACCCGCGGCCCTTCGACAGCATTGTTGCACATTACTTGTGTTTAAACGTTATCTGACATTGACAGTCACTCTTAATGGAAGGAAAGAGTTGTGCTAGGTCGAAGTCACTGCCTCTGCTGCTGTTGTGCGGCTATGCGCTTCAGTGTTACTCACTGCTGTAGCGCATATCTAATGGATTCAATCTATTTAAATAGAGAATCACTTGTACATTTACATCGTCAATCAGCAACTCTGTTTATTTACTGATAGAGTAGATTTGTAATTGAGTGAGAAAGGGGGAAAGGAGAAAGAGAGTGAGGGCGAGGGAATAGAGAGTGAGTGAGAAAGAGAGAATGAGAGTGGGCTATGCATTTCTAATGGAAGCAGTTACGCGTATTATTCACACCACACTGGGGACTGACTGAGCATGCCACATCATAATTGTCCTTGTTTCTTTAATTCCGTCATATTTACTCAGCTTAAATCCTCACATTAATAATATTTTCATTACTAACTAATGGCTTGCACCTTGCCAAGAATCGTTTTCTTCCTCCACTAATTCAAATTGTCCAATTAATCATGCGAAAGGTAATTAGCATAGTCAAATGAGATGTGAAGGCTCGTCAGTGCTCCAGGGATTTTCCTTTTCTCCCCCCCCTCCGTTTCTTGATACAAATAAAAAATTAGTCAAGGGTGGTGGTAGTGGGAAGCCCAGGCACTCGCACCATAATGCTAATGACTGTGCTGCTTTGTGGCAAAGCGCGTGGGAATGACAGCCGTACTCATCCACACGGCTGGCGCATCAGCCCGACCGGGATGGGGACTCGGTGAGAAATCGACATGGAAGAATAAGAGTGGAGAGAAATGGGAGACAGGCATCTGGGCTTCACCGATTTGCCTTTTTGATGTTAAACAGTAAAAAGTGACTTTAAAAGGATTCCTTTTGGAGGTGGTCACAAACGGTTTGTGGCAGTTCTAGCTATTTCCGCCTCTTTTCGCAAATAACATTTAAGGGTCTGGAATGTCACACCATGTCATTTAAGGTGCTTTTTTGGCAGTCAACTAATAAATCAGCCTGCATGTAGTGTATGTTGCGCCTGGGGCTTTAGTGGAAATGCACAGGAAGGCAGGCCTCTCTCAATGAGGAAGTGATGCAACCGCAACAGCATGTCTGGCACAGGGACAGCGAGGTCAAAGGAAGTGTTCCTACCCTCCCCCTGCTCTGTACAGGTGGTGAGGGGCTGAAATGTCACTTAGTGAAGAAGTAACTGTCAAAACACTTCAAAGTGTTCTGGTTAACTCTACGTTATTTTAAGCATCTGCATGCTGCAGCAGCACTGTGTGCAAGATTAAGTTGGACAATCTTGCATCTTCTTATGCATCTGATAAACTAGATGAAATATTGCAAGTGGAAAAAACTACACAACAACAACTTCAGATGATTTACTTGGAACAGATTCAAAAGGACGACGTACACGTCAATCAGATACCCCTAGCAAAAAGCTTGATTCGGTCAATGTCTGCTTCACCCAAAGCACACATATACTACATTATAATAATCCATATTTCACCATGGGTGCAGGTCTACCAGTTGATTTATATGTGCATATTGTACTACTGTGTTATTACCTGCTATTTAGAAATATCCGCAAATAACCCAAATTCATAGCCTAAAACACATTAAACAGCTGTGTAAAGTAAACAGCAAAGATAATGAGCCATATGTTGGGCTTAAACATTATTATTTTAGACCACTGCGAGTAGAATTACCAGAGCAATTATTAAAGAGCATTAAACCACAGCTGCTTATTTTGCACACAAAGTGCTCATATTTTGTGAGGTGGTGAGAAATCCTTTCCTAAATGTTTACATATTGGAAACTCTCATATATGTTGGTTCTTTGGAGTCATGAAACACTCTGAGACCTCCTCCATACTAGCATTGACAATGTAGAGCATGCCTGATAGAGGCACTAAGAGTTTCATAGTTAAGTGTTGTTCTGAAATGAGACCAGTATTGGAATAGTCGATCACTACTTAAGTAAGTCGATCACTTACTTCAGCAACACATTTTGGCATTGGAACAAAAACAATTAAAAAAACAAATTAATTAAATACACAAAAAAAAAAAAAATCAAAGACGTTGTGACAGGCACTGTGAAATAGGCTTTGGGGGCTGGTCTGTGTGCTACTAGACAGAGCATTTGATAAGGTCAGTGACATCATGAACTCTACATATGGATCAAGACCTTTTGTCTAAAATCCTGTCTGGATTTGCCACACACACACACACACACACAAAGTGCTCAGTCTCATGAATGCAATAGGGTCTGAAATGACAAGGACAGCAAGTACAACAAAATACATTTCAGCCTTATTACAGGGAAAGGAGAGCATTCACATCCTTGTTATTTTCATGATTAATACTCATAGTTTTAAAATAAATACATGCATTTTTTCTACATGTATGAATATTTAATGCAATTAGAAATTAACATGCTTTCATTAGAATATAATTAGAAGTGTTTCATTAGAAGTGTTTTTTTTCTATACATATGAATAGATAGATGGATAGACAAATAGATAAAGCTTTTAATAACCTCCTGTTTGCTTTTCAGGGCAAATTTATCAAAATGACATTTGATATCATATGACTTAAATCATGCTATAATTGGGAACCGTCAAGCTAAACAACCCATTTTGAAGCTGTAAAGAGTGGATGCGGTTGGAGCCCTGGGCCTGTGCAATCTCCCAGACTGATCATTTTTAGCATTACATTCCCTCCTGACATTGGAGTCTGGCTCCAGTCCTTCACTTACACCGAGCACCATGTTCCCACCTCATTCACAGTGTGAGCTATAAGCAATGCAGGCAATTTAGCCAGAACTCCCAGGTATTGATCAAGGCCCAGTGAAATAAACAGGCTGCCAGACTCCTATCACTCAGAGCTGACAGCGTATGAGAGTCTGGTCCTGCTCTCAGCAGCCGCGCCATGTCTCACAGAACTGCCTTATCATTAAAGTTCACTGTACATCACGCTCTGCCGCTCCTGGTGCCGGAGCACAGCAGATCCACAGCACATGCGGATGCGCTCAAATGCAGCTTTTAAAATGGCAGCTGGAGATGATGTGCTATTTTATTTGGTTTAACAGCAGCAGTGCACATTACTTGACACTGCTGTAATGTTCCACAATTAGCCAGAAGGCTAATTTGCATTTGGCCTCTGGATTTATGGGCTCCTTAAGTAAAGGGAAGCCTTCTTAAGCTTCTCAACAGAACTGGAGGTAAAGAGGCATAAATGGGGATGGGAGGGATGTATTTTGATTCTGTATTTTGATATGTATTTTCATTCTGTATTTTGATATGTTGCCATGTGACTCAAATAATTTTCACTTACATTGATAAGCACCAGTAGATAAAGAACATTCTTAAAACATGGGCTTCTAAAGCATACAATAAAAAAAGAAATTCCTCAAATTCTTATTTTAGAAGCATAAAGACCGTCAATATGACCGTCAATCAAAATTTTATTTGAAGTAAATTAGATCTGTAGCTGAAAACATTTTCTAAATGGATTTTTATCTGTAAGTATGTACCATTAGTGGCTGTAGTTGGCTATGCCTTGGAGGTCAGTAATTAAGTCCAGTCAAGCACAGTTAAACATTTTTGACGTTTTTCCTCATCCCAAATTTACTGTTACAGAGAAGACGTAATCTTGTCATAATGAATTTAAGAATAGCTGAGTGTTGTTTACTCACTAGTCTCTTTCTATGTCTCTCTGTCTCTCTCTCTGTCTCTGTCTCTCTTCACATCTCTCTCTTTGTCTCTTTCTTTCTATGTGTGTCTCTCCATCTGTCTTTCTCTATCTCTCTTTATCTGTCTCTTTATTTGCCTCAATCTGTCTTTGTCTGTCTGTCTCTGTCTCTCTCTCAGCAATGCTTCACAATGAGCGAAAACAATGGAAAGTATGACAAAGTACAGACTCACTCAGAAGTAATGTACTCCTAAGTAACCAGACTGTTTTTTTTTCCATGAATTTGAGTGAAGGTAATGAAGGCTAGCTTACATTCTGTGTATATACTATTTTCAAACTGGCTAGCCAGCTTCTATAAATTTTTTAAAGTTCTAACTTTAGTGGCACGCAGGAATACATTTTTTTTTAAAGATCATGATTTTTTTTACCTGTTTTTATATGCTCTCAGTTCTATGCTTTAAAAATGTACTTAAGTGCAGGCAAAATGAATTGGATGGCAACAAGCTGTAGCACTCTTCAGTGAGAAACAGCTTCAGCTGTAGGCTACAGTAGTGAGAAAAACAGAAACTTTCAGAATATTATTATTAGCATGAAAATTTCTATGTGCAAGGGAAAATCTACCCTGTGGGGCTCCACCTAAGGAAACACCATGTTTGAATTTTTCTAAAAAGCAATTACTAATTAAAAGACATTATTTATGTTGTTATGGCCTTTCCTATCTCTGTGTACTGACACCAAAAGTGATGCTAATGAGTCTGGAAACTCTGGTTGGCAGAGCTCATTAGTAGGGTTGGATAGTAACAGAATACATGTAACAGTGTTATGGAATCATAATCAGGTTACAAAAAAGGGAACTGTTACCTGTTACAGTTGGAGAAAAAGGCAGTACATAGATTACTGGTACATTTTTAAAAAGGTGATTACTAGCAGGATTATATTACAACTAGACTTGGACCTGTCTCTGTCCCGCCTTTACACACACAATCACACACCTCTCACTTTTATATTAGTTCTAAATGTTTGAATGGTTCCCATGACAGCTGTCGCACTGCAACAGCATGAACATTAAGGAGCCTACATTAATTTAAAGGTTTACGATACGTAGCTTACCCTACATTCTTAACCAGGGTGTGTTTTGGGTCTATTAATTCATTCCCTTTTGATTCCTCCTACTGGGGAAAGGTGTTTTAAATCCGTACATTCCAACAAAGTGCCACAGGTTCAGTGTGGTGAAGAACTTGTTTTCATTGATGCAAAAACATTCTATAGTCTACCAATCTGGGAGGTTTACACTGGTGGAGCCAACCAATTTGACAGGAGTGTAAGGACTGGGTATTCTGCAGCAAAAGGGCCTTCTCAGCAATGCTGACTGCTGGGGAAAGGACATGTTGTTTATGTGGACAAATTTTACACATCTGCTGAGTTGTTCATGAGTCTGCAGAGAGAAAATACAGGAGCTTCTGCAAGCTTGTTGCTAGCCATACTGGATTGTACTGTAGGGAACAGTGTTGTGAAACTCAGTGGCAGTTAATGGGTTAAACGGGAATCCAAAAGAAATGAGAAGTAATTAAATTATGATACTTTAGTAATATTTTACATCTATTATAACACTATGGCTACCCCTGTCCAGAGCAGCACTGGACACATATGAGTGATCTTTAGGTTGTACATTTTACTTTAGCTGAGTCTAAATATTAAGTAGTCTATATTATTTCCAACTTTAGTAATTAGCATAGAAATGCTTTTGCAATTTGGAGAAGGCTTACAGAAGAATTATATGAGAGCGTTTACATGTATAATAAACATGTAATGATAGCCTACCTCACCAAGACGACATGGATAACACGGATATGGTA
Source organism: Brachyhypopomus occidentalis (assembly GCA_020368025.1). Taxonomy (NCBI): domain Eukaryota; kingdom Metazoa; phylum Chordata; class Actinopteri; order Gymnotiformes; family Hypopomidae; genus Brachyhypopomus; species Brachyhypopomus occidentalis. Next base: position 124,039 of record JAGXOD010000013.1, read on the forward strand.
AAAAGTTGCATTTTTAAATGGCGTCTATTACCACACCAAAATTTCCAGGCATTATAGGCATGTCATGTTTTTATTTCATTTTTATTTTGTTCTTGCACTTTCTGGGCTATATAATGTGTCAGACATGACCTCTAGCTGTTACGTAGCTTTCGTTGTTGTTTTCACATCTTTACAAACTTGCTGACAGAGGCTGTATATACGCAATGATTATAGGACTTTATTTTTCACGACTTGCACATTGCATTGCAACTGGGTACTTCGCAGTAAGGCATAGGCCACCTTTCAAAACAGGATTTAATCCACCCACATTCACCCACTTTCCCTTATGGAAGTAGGCAAATATGTCACCCAGTTAGCCAGTACATGGGAAGGAGGGGAGAATAAGAAGAACGCATTCACATGAAGTATCCAATTGAATTGATTTCTTTGGCGATTTGAACATTTTGTTTGCTACGTTAGCCACACTGAGCTAAATATCTAGATAGCTAAGTGTACTATGTACTATATACTATATACATACTATACATATATACCTACTCTATATATACAGTCCACGTTATAGGCGGCTTTGTGTGCCAGTTTTTCCCTACTCACATCACAGATTATTCTGCTGCTGAAGTGGACATTTGTGTTCACTCATTCCCTTGCTCCTCTGAGAGCTCATCTAAAACACTTTACTCAGTTAATACTGTAATGAAACGAGCCTCAAGAGAGCGTCATGGATTTGGCAAAGCGATGGGGGGGGTGTTAAAAACACTTCTGAGATGCAGGGAAAGTTTAACAAAAAAAACAAAAAGAATTAGCTTCAAAATATTGGAAGGTTGTACCTAAAGGCATTACCATTGAAATCTACCAGTGTCTCTCCCATTATATTCTTTATAAGCGAATAAACATCACATAAAATCCATGTGAGGCTTGCATGCTGTTTGCTATTGCATTCTCAAAGAGTGAGTAGTAGGCAAAGAGCACAGATAGTTGAGAGTTGGTTTGCTTGACAGCCAAAGGAAAGAGAAATTAGGTTGGTCTTGTTTACTCACAGGTAAGCAGGATAAGCAGCTTTTGTCAAAGCACTTAACCCCACAGAGTTGCAGAGAGATTGTTTAGCATGCTACGGCCAGGAATACATATTTCTCAGAAATAAAAAATCTTACTAAAATAAATGCAGCTAATTGCCATCTGTTTGTGGTGATGGTTTGTGGCTATTGGGACAAATCTTTTAAAGCCTATCCAGTAAGAAATAACATTGTCAGTAGAAATATTTTCACGTATCTTTGTTGACACTATGTTGCCAGATGGCGCTCTTGCAGTTTAAGCAGACTATCTAGCTAGCTAGCTATCACCTGATAATTATGTTGATGTAGATAAGCAAAACCGTTTGATCAGATTTTATCAGATATCCCTTTTAACCTTCACACAAGTTGCTAGTTAAATTTATAACAGTTTTATGATGACAAATGAAAATTATAATGAGTTAGAAGAAAGTAGGTAGCTAGTCTAGCTAGCTAGCTAGCTTGTTACTTTAATGTTTTAAAAATAAAAATATAACAGCTATTTTGCTAGATACATTAAAATGTTTAACATTATATTTAGTGGTATAATTTAAAGGAATGGCATTTATCAGCAATATATGCTTACAACAATATGTAATACAATTATATTATCTTTATATTATATTGTCTACACAATGTACACAACAAGCATGATTTTGAAACTTTGTCATTCAGTGCCAAAAATGGAATGTGCACAGACTGGTAAGGGATAACGAGTGAAAGTCTGATGTTTGTAGTTTAGAAACTGTCAAAGGAGATATGTCTAGAAACTATGCAACACCACCAAAAACAAAAATAATCATGCAGACATATTGTTTATTATTAATAAACATTGTAATGATACAGATTTTATTGTTTATTATTAGAAATGGTAATTTAATTATAATACATAAATGTTAAACCAACCTTTTCAATTGTACAATTACAACTTGTATTTTTCTGTTTGCAAATATATGTGGGTATCATGTCATATATTATTCTGTGTGGAATGGTAGTAATGTTACCTTCCTTTAGATAGATGTCCTGATAAACATATCTACCCATCCATCCATATTTGTGCATTTTCCAAATTGTAGCTTTTTGCTTGTCATGGATTGCCTAAATGGTTGCCATGCATTTGTGCATTCATTCAGAGATATATACCTCTCCCAGTAGTTTCCTTGCTGAAGGCTTTTTGCCCTTACTGTATGGAGCAATGCACTCTCACACTATAGCTAGTCGTTTTTACTGCAAAGCCCTGCAATGATGTTAGAGTCAATTGGTTAGATGCAATTGGTTAGAGTCAGAATGAGATCCATAGGAAACAAATGCTGAGTTACTCTGGACAGGTTATCAGTGCTATTTCACAAAGCACACTCTGTCATTCAGCTCAAAGAGACAGAAACAAGGTGCCTTTTAGAAAGGAACCTGTCTTAAACCCTAAATAAAACCCATTAAATATCCCAAATCAACAGCTAAAATAGCCTATAGCATGGGTTTTGAGAGAACAGATAGAAAAAGAAAGAGCAATCAGCAGTTATAAGAGGAAGTGCTGCTCACTGCAAGTCATTTAATTAGAGCGAGAGTGTGTTTCACTTTCTCTAATGGAACACAGAAAGATCTGTGCATTGCAGACCAGGTTTATGCCATTTTCGTGGCTGAGCATGAAAACAAATCTAAATTAAATGAGAGACAATGAAAACACAAGATAAAGCCCTCTTTTTTTCTTTCTTTCTTTCTCTCTCTCTCTCTCTCTCTCTCTCTCTTCTCTCCCTTCCACACAGGCTAAGGTTTCAGCTTAAATAAGTCCTATCATCTCCATGACAACCGTTGTGTGGGTAACATGGAAACATATTAATGTAAAACCATGGCAACGTTTTCCAATTGAATTAAGCAGCACCTGTGCACATTACAGAGAGAGAGATAGAAGAGTAAGAGCACGTAGCCCGGCTGCTACAGGCAGCTGTGTCTGCACTCATTTTAATTCCATGTTTATTTTCCACTAAGTCAGACATTTTGTTGGCGGATATGAATGTTCATTGTATGGTTATAATAACAAAGGCTTTTATATAACACATTGACAAAAGAGTATTTGCCTTTGAGCACCGTTTGCAATGGAAACAATGATTGGCTGGTCTCATATTGGCGCAAGGTTATGCATCTTCATAACATTACGTGAAGCGAGGTTGAAGTGGGCTGAAATTTGATGTCAGTAGTAATGATGATGATTTAGATAATAGTGATGTCTAAAGTAAGAAAACAGGAGAGAAAGGCAGAGAGAGAGAGAGAGAGAGAAGGTGGAGGCAGTAGAGGGGTAGAAAATGAGAAAGCCGAAGGGGGGATGGGCTGACGGGTGAAAGAGAGTGGTTGTCAAGTGTAGAGGAAAGAGGAGGAGAACGAATCAACAATACATATGCTAAAAAAAGGTGTTTCTAGGTTACTGTTTGTCATGATCTTTAATGATATCAGGGATCTGTACATAGTTAAACATATTAGCACCCAAATGCCAAATAGGAACATGCATATTTTGGGAATTAGTGTAAGTCAAATCCAGCCAAATCTTTGCTCAATCCTTTTAACTTCTACCTTTTTTCTGCATTTCAGGCCATTGGTTAATCTATGTTAGCCAGCTGGTGTGCAGAGTTACATCAGAAAAGCACTCACAGTGTACACAGAACAAAAGTTTCTATTTTATTGGCTTTTTTATTTGGGTAGACTTGAGACAGACAGAGAGGAAGAGAGAAAGTGAGAGAGAGAGAGAGAGAGAGAGAGAGAGAGAGAGAGAAGAGAGACAGCGAGAACAACAGTTATAGAGTTAATATATTTGTTTAGATTTCAATGTTCATATGGATAAAAACAGCAATAAAAATGTATATATAAAGTTAAATTATAATATTACATATTACTATCCTTATATTTCTTACAATTATTATGTAGTATTATGTACTATGTAGACCTTCAGTATTGAAAATCTAAAGTTCAGATAATAAACACATAATAATAGAAGATATATTTTGAACATTTCTAAATGTTGTTCTAGTAATGTTAAATACTTCAAACATTAGACATTTACCTTTAAACAGTCATAGATAATATATATTACTGAAGTAGTTTCAAATCTAGAGACACTTGGTCATATGAACAATTTCCTGAAGAATCAGGTGAACCTTAATAATAAGTGACTGAGATAACCGACTTTAGACTGAATGCATCACAGAGAGAACTGTGGTTAAAATTTCCCCTTGTCCTGTGAAGAAGGTGCAGGTGTATTGACGTAGTTGACCAATAGTGGCAGTGAACAGTGGTTTAGCTGGACCTTGTTCTGATTTCATTGGCTGAGGGCTGATTGTCTGTTATAGCATTGTCCCTGCATGTCAAAGCATATAAGCTCTGTGCCCGGATGGGCTGCAGGGTTGGCAGAGTAATCCTGTGTGAGCTGGATGAAACACTGGAGCTGGTTTGGCTGGCCACCAGAGAACCCTCCAAGCTCTCCTTGGCAGGAGCAGTGATCGGCTCCTCCTCAGGCTGCTCTTGGTGACGTGTTAGTGACAGTTTTCAATTTAAGACCTTTGAACTCATTTTTGTACAGATTTTTTTTTTGGCCAGTGCTTTTGTAGAACTTCTCTCAAGGTTATGCCCAGTTGCCTCTTTAACTTGGGATATCACACTGGATGCAAAAATCTACAGGACCCTCTCACTGTATGTCTCATTCTGAACCAATCACTTAAAAGGATTGTAAAAGGAGTAAAAGGAGTATTAAGGAGAATGTATACTTCCTATATGCTTTCTACTGTTGGTGTACTCACCCATACCTGAAAAAGGAATTTAGGACAGCTTAAAATGCTCCTCATTTATAATTAAGGGTTAGAATGTTCATGCGTTGCTATGGAACTAATTGTTGATTGAGTTACAGGCTCTAACCACATGAGACACCAGAAGCTGCAGAAGAGTGCAGAGGAAGTTCTACCACTTCACTTTTATGCTTTTCCTCTTCACAAGCTGTTTAATTTGCACCTGTTTTAAAGACAGCAGAGATCAATTTTGCTAAGCAGCCACCAAGCTCAGACAAAGCAGTTCTATATCTATGAAACACAATCTTTTGTGAGTGTATTATTCTGAGTACACCAATCAGTTGGTAAACCCAGAAAAAAAGCTCTTCTTGACCTGAGGACTAGAAGCATTATTGGATGGGGGTGGTTCTTTAAAACTCTAAATCCAGCAGTGGGAATTGGTGGTGCCACAAATCATCTTCACAACTTATACATAAACCTAAGTGAAAAGTGTAATGACAACAGAGGACATTGAAAGACTTTTTAAAAATATTTTATGTTTATAAAGAGATAATTTGTTTTGTTTATAAAGAGAACGTGCAACATTGTGGTTATGGGTGAGGTGCTTCCCCTCTGCACCACACTGTACATTTGCATTATATCAAAGCTTCCAGCAGTGTTTATGTATTGTTACTGTTATGGTGGCCTGGTTCCTCAGAGAAACATGCAATGGGCAGACGATTGCAGGCATAACTAGATGCTTTTGGAGTCGCTCTACCCTTTTAAGGAGCCTTTAGAAATCGGTACGAAGATTGCAGATTTGCTTCTGCTGTTGTCTAGTCCTCTTCTCAAAATGGCATCTGTACTCCCCTAACCAGGTTAAGAACATTTTATTCCCCCATTCCACATGAAGTGCACTAGCTCCACATGAAGTGCACTAGCTCCACATGAAGTGCACATGAAGCTCCACATGAAGTGCTCTAGCTCCCTCCAGCATTTAGCATGTGCATGTCTCATAATGAAAGAAATGAAAAATTGTATCATGCTAAAGCTTTAATGCCCGCCTTCATCTTGACTGTAGCATAATTGCAGAATGTTATGTCCTGCGCTCTGAAAAAAAAAAACAGCCCTATCTTATGAATATTTATGATAAATATAGCTATTTGTGATAAATATTTCATAGTACCGCTTTCAGAAGACTTGGGCTGTGCACACAGAACGTTCCCAAGCTGGGGAAGGCTTGCCACCCTTTTCAGTCGTTAACTACCAAAATTTGTGAGGGCAATTTTACGTTACCACTGATTGGGCGTTAGATTCTGCTGGCGGCCTTCACGCGTGCCCTCACCAGTGCTCTCTGCTGCACATGCCCTCTTTGTGGCTTGCCATGTTCTCATCGTGCTCTGGGTTTCACTGGTATGCTGTACAGATGTATGGCTAATTTTTCATCATCACTGGATTTTCTTTCTTGACTGGGAGGAAATGGCCACTGCTGCACTGCTATACTATGAGTAACAGACTTAAACAAGAATGAAAAGAAGGCCTGAAAAAGGGAGGGAGAGGGAGAGCATGGATGGGGATGGGGGGAGAGAGAAGACAGATGGGAGAGAGAGGCAGAGAGGAGGAGAAGGAGAGAGATGGGGAGACGATGTGGTAATATCATCATGTGAGATAAAAGGAAACTCCTGTATCATGCACTGACACACAGCTTACATCAAGAGCAGCAAAAGAAATGGGAAAAATGCACTTCTGATAAAAGAAAAGAGCCTTGTTATTCTTAAAATATTAATGTGTCAATGAAAGCCTCTAACACTTTCTGAACACCATCCCCTCTGAATCTATAAACAGGGGCCCTCCACATAATAGTGAAAAACAACATGCTCTCTCTCTCTCTCTCTCTCTTTCTCTCAGCCCAGAATGACACCCATAAAAAGGTTGAAGGGTGTGTATCAACATGTTTTCCACCCAGTGCTCGAGACTTTATTTTTCTCACTTTTTCCTCCCCTTACTTCCTGTGACTCAACCATGAGGGAGGAAATGCCAGCCAGCTGTACCTTAGTTTTGATGTGTAAACATGTCTTAATGCACGGCCCTCCGAACAAAAGCAGGAATCTGCTACGCTGTTTTTTTTTTTCTGCTGCTCTTGTAAATTCCTGTACACCTACTTCATTTTGCCTGGCCTATTCAATGGCAGAGTGCAGTTAAAGAGCTTGCATAACCTTTGGGATTTAAGTGTGTCATGAGCTGAAAGTAGCTTATATAACTTTACTAGATGGCAAAAGTCTGTAGAGCACTCACTCCTCTGTTAGTCTAAAATTTAACTCACGTACAGGTTGCACTGGTCCTGACAGCTTGAGTATACAATAAACTGAGTTTCTCCTTTCCTGTCATAAGTACGATTTATTTTTTTATCTGACCAAGTCAAACAGGGCCAGCGCCTTGAGATCTGTGCATAATTACCAGTCTAACATTCATTTGTTGGGTCAAAAACCTTTCCTAACAGTCATTTTGCAGTGAAGTAACGAATCCCAGTTCAAAAGCCCCCTCACGGTTAGAGAAGCCGGGACTGGGTATCATTTTACTGCCGGACTGCACTGGGTGCTGTTTGTTTAATGGGAATGGTGGGCTGGATACCTGTGTCTTTATGTTCCAGGAGTGTGTGTGAGGAGGGGGAGTTAGAGCTGGCTTTTGGGCTGAGATTTCCCAAACATTGGCCCTGTTCCATGGAGAACACTGTGATATTGTCAAGATAAACCTGTCATTCCATATTCTTCTGGATGAACTGCTGGAACATTGCCGACACATTACATAACCCCCAAAATGGCATTCCTTCAAAGAGGAAGTCTTGGAGAAGGTGCTGAAAGCAGTCTCTCCAGTCTTGTGGTGATGGAGAAAGTAGAGATCCACTCATTTATCTGGGAAAATAAAAGAAGGACAGAGCCACATTCTTGTTTGCACATCACTACAATTTGGTTATGGAAGCGCGCATTACAGTGAATGCCGTTTTGAAGGAATGCTGCTGTCGTCATTACGGTTGCGTTTTTGTTTGGTGTAAGTTGTACACATACATCCCTTGTGTTCTGTATGTATATATACAAAAGTGATGTGTGTACATGCATGTGGGTGTTTATGTCTACAGTTGCAAGAAACATGTTTGCGAACCCTTTGGAATTACCTTTGGGTTTCTGCAGGAAAATGTGATTTCATCGTGTAAGTCTTACTTCCAAACAATACCCATGGCATTTTACAGATCCATATCTTTGTTGAGCAAATGGTTTAGACAGTCTAGGTGGAAGAATTATATAAGGCTTTATATTTACAAACTTTTGTTACCTCCTTCATTGTTACCTTTAACCAAATGCTTTCTATAAGTGCTGCTCTATAAAAGCTTCTACTCCTGCTCAGCAGTTTGGAAGTATTTTAGCAAGTATTTCCATATAGCTCCATGTAAAACTTTTCATTTTTGTGTATAATGTTGATGCATTTTATATTATGCCACAGTCTTTCCATGAGTGCTCTGACATGGCTGTTCTAAGATATGGAAGTTCTTCTGTTGAAGGCACTCGGTTGTTGATTTTGACTAGGTAGTGTAGGTATAGGTAGTGTAAGTATAGGTAGTGTAGGTATAGGTAGTGTACGTAGTGTAGGTATAGGTAGTGTAGGTATAGGTAGTGTACGTAGTGTAGGTATAGGTAGTGTAGGTATAGGTAGTGTACGTAGTGTAGGCATAGGTAGTGTAAGTATAGGTAGTGTAGATAGTGTAGGTATAGGTAGTGTAAGTATAGGTAGTGTACGTAGTGTAGGTATAAGTAGTGTAAGTATAGGTAGTGTACGTAGTGTAGGTAGTGTAGATAGTGTAGGCATAGGTAGTGTAGGTATAGGTAGTGTAAGTATAGGTAGTGTACGTAGTGTAGGTAGTGTAGATAGTGTAGGCATAGGTAGTGTAGGTATAGGTAGTGTAAGTATAGGTAGTGTAGATAGTGTAGGTATAGGTAGTGTAGGTGTACGTAGTGTAGGTAGTGTAGATAGTGTAGGTATAGGTAGTGTAGGTATAGGTAGTGTACGTAGTGTGGTTAGTGTAGGTATAGGTAGTGTAGACAGTGTAGGTATAGGTAGTACGTATAGGTAGTGTAGGTATAGGTAGTGTACGTAGTGTAGGTATAGGTAGTGTAGATAGTGTAGGTATAGGTAGTACGTATAGGTAGTGTACGTAGTGTGGTTAGTGTAGGTATAGGTAGTGTAGATAGTGTAGGTATAGGTAGTATGTATAGGTAGTGTAGGTATATAGGTAGTGTACGTAGTGTGGTTAGTGTAGGTATAGGTAGTGTAGATAGTGTAGGTATAGATAGTGTAGATAGTGTAGGTATAGGTAGTGTAGGTAGTGTAGATAGTATAGTTAGTAGGTATAGGCAGTGTAGCTATGTATAGGTATTGTAGGTAATGTGGATAGTGTAGGTATAGGTAGTGTAGATAGTGTAGGTAGTAGGTATAGGCAGTGTAGCTATGTATAGGTATTATAGGTAGTGTAGAGCAAGGTGCTAGCAGCATGCAGCTCAGGAGAATGAGTTCCAGGGAGCAGACTTACCATCATACTGATAACCACATGAAGGCGTCCCAGTGCCTCCTGGCCACACGGGCCCCACACCACAGCACAGTCTCAGGCTTCAGTTCAGGGATGAGGTTTTGAAATGCAGTTTCTTCTAACACAATGTTACAGTTAGCAAAATCCTTCGCATCACTCATGCACAGAGCATTGCTCCTGTAAACGTGGAGAATTTTGGTGGTGTGTGTGTGTGTGTGTGTGTAATTAATACACATCTGTTGCTGGTCATTTTGTCAGCCATGGTCCATTCATCACTGGGGAGTTACTGAACACAGGACCACTGCTGATCAGACATTTTTTGAGTGGCGGACTGTTGTCAGCACAGCGGTGACACTGACATAGTGGTGGCATGGAAGTGGGTGGTGTTCTGTTCTGGTGTGTCAGCCACTGCAGTGTTGCTGGAATATTTACACATGTCAGTGTCACTGCTGGGATGGGAGAGAGCTGCCATCCAAAAACATCCAGCCAATAGCTGCTGTGTGGTCAGAATCTGACCACCGAGGACGCGTCGTAGGACGGCTAACAGAAACTATGCATGGAAACAAATTGGCTATAGACTCTCTAACTGTATGCCTAAAGGGTGTTTTAATATGCAAATGTTTACGATAAACTGGGTAGTATGTGTGTGTATATATTACCCACCCACACATGCACATATCCATATCCAAGGTGAGATGAGTTGCTGTCAGAGTGGCTTGTGTATGTGTGTGTGTGTGTGTGTGATCAGTCAAATCATTCCGAGAGTGTGAGTGTCACTGAGCTGTACAATTAGCTTATTAGCTTTAGTGAGCTTGTTAGGCAGAGCGCTAGGTCCTCCCGCCTGTGCTGTCTGACACGTGTACTGGTCCTGCTTCTCCGTGTGCTTACGACGGCTAAGTGTGTTAGCTCCTGCCTGGGGACGCAGGGACGGTGCGGTGCCCACAGAGCCGTTTTCATTTGCTGAACTGCTTTAGGGGATGAGACAGAGGAGGAGGAGAGGAGAGTTTGACTAAGACGTTGAGTTTGACTGTCAGTCTGGGACTTAGAGCCAAGATTTTCAAAGTAATGCTTTTTGGTTAGGCAGTGGTGGGAATGATATTAGCAGAAACTTGTAATCTTATAATGGCGCAAAGCAAGAATTTCTACACGATAGATTGACAAAGGCTTTTTATATAAGACATTATATGTTTTCCAAGGTCTTTTATGACTTCAAGTTACATGCTGTCTTCTAGTGCATTTAGCTTTCTTTCACTAAAATTTTAATATAGATTAAGGGCAAAATTGATGCTTTGTATTACTGGAAAGATTTTTTTTTGGCATTTTCAAGGCTGAATAAGATCAGAGCTGGAAATCTAATTTACCTGCAATCCAATCTGAGATATCTATGGTTAATTTGATTGAATTCCAGGGAGTCCCATCCATTCTGTACATAATACAATTATAAATATCACAATTCCTATTTTCCATTGCTTTCGAAGTAGGTTCACAGAACAAACTTCCACACGTTGCCTAACAGGAAAGCTCATAAATCGACGTGTCACTATTTTAACTCACTCAACATCCGATCTAAATATTCTTTTAGAAAAAAAAAGCAATATGACTGAAAGCAGACAGATGCACTCGGATTACACGTCTGTCAGACCCGCTATCCATCCCATGCAGAGTACGGCTCCCGAAGACCTCGACCCATCAAATGTCTTATTAAAACCGCTACACTGAAACTGTGGATTACCCATTAGGCTCCCCCTGTTTACGTGGCCCTGCTGCTATTGCTTCAAAATAGCCTGTAAATTGCAGGACGGTTGCAAGCTAAAGGATTATTCACGCAGGATGGGGGTCGCTTCTCTCTGGCGCGCCTCTCTTCGGCTGACCTTTACTGTTTAATACTCCATGTTTGGTAAAGGTCAAGCTTGTTGTGCCTCCTCACTGAAGATTTTGATGCACAGCTGAAAATGGCGGGAGAAGTGCCGTGATGTATAAATATTTCCCTGATACCGTCACACAGCTGAAAAAGGCCAAATCATCATGATGAGATTTATGGGTTTCTAGGAATGCAGCTCTGTTGAACCTCCTGCGGCGTAAGTTAGTTTGGCCCAAACAATGTACAAAAAGAAATAAAAGGACAAAACAATGAATTGGTCTTAAGTATTCCGTGGCGTAATCCTGTGAAATAACGACGATATTGATGTTATTTTGTGGTGCTACAGTGAATTTGATATGAGTAAGTCCAGAATGCCGTAGACAGCTGGAATGAGCAGATAGCTGGATTCAAGTAGACCCAATGAGCGCCTTCCATGTCCTTGCGAGGTGATCCACCTTGTGGTGTGAATGCATCGACTCATAGGCTGTTCAGACATCGGTGTACACCGGCAAGGTAGTTTTAGCTGCAAGCTAACAATGACAACTAGAATACCGCTGTACAATATTTATAGCTTGCCCTTGTGAACCTCACATTTGTGTTGAACTTCATGGAGCTGTATGTTTACAGCAGCCTTCGCCGGTGTAGTTTAGTGGTCAATGACTAACAAGTCACTAATTATGACAGTAAACTGTTTATGACCTAGATGAACTCAATAACATTTATATTATGCATGACATATGCTGCACGATCAAAGTACAAGTGATACTTGTAGATGACAGTAGATTCTCAATTTAATAATACAACATGTCATGTAAAAATGCAATGCGTGTCTACATAAGATTAAGATTATCTTGAACTGGATTAGCTGCACCATGTGTTCACAGTGCATGTATGGATACACGAAGGAACTGTATGAGACTTGTAGTACACTCTGCTGAAGTATCCTGACATGAAGTGTCAGTTGGAAAGAGTTTTGCCCACGTTTATCTATGAGCAAGAAATGTATATTATGTGAAAATACAGGAAGTACCATGGTGTCATGTAACATTACCTTGTTACATATCTATCCAAAGGAGATGGGTGCTTGCCTACATGTGTGTTACTGCCTGTGTGTATATGTGCATGTATGCGTGTATGCACTTGCATTGCACTAATGAAAGGTGTTGTGATGTCCAGAGTAATGCTTTTATCATTCAACGTAGACAGTATAACAATTACTAAAACCACAGTATCCTCAAAACATAGATCTACATTGCTTCAATTCAAAATTTAAAAAAATGTCATGTTGCTTATTACCATTAAGAGACCTATTTTGAGATTAATTAAATGACATACTTGTCTTTTAGAATAAGACTCACCTGCATCACAGCATCTGTTTGCCTTTGAGAAAACTGTACTTGACTGGAAGTAAAAAGTATTCCTTCCAAAGTTAAAAAAAAAGGTTTCTTATAAACTGGAGTAAGTGTGTATGACTTCAATTCTAATTATCTCCTGAGAGACACTTGGGAAATTTCAAAAGTGACTCTGGACCTGCAGGAAGAAAAGCGTTTGAAAATTAGCACAGAATGACATGTTAACATAGTTGGCACCAACAGAAGAGCATAAAACAAACACTTAGGTGATCAGCCTTCCCCAAGCTTGTGCTATCCTATAAAGCTGTCCTATGCTGTGGATGGACTCACACATCTCAGAGGGAACCTTATTCCTCTGCCTCTTAAGACATTACTGTGGAAGAGAGAAGACACCCAGCAGGCCAGGAACAGGAAATGACTGCACTTTGAGAAAACTGGGTAGAAAAACCAAGATGTTATTTCAGTAAAAAAATATCTCTTCTGTCAAATAAAGGCTTTTGTAACAAATCCATTGGGCTCACTAATGATTGTAATGTAATAATTAGTGGTGCTGTGACAGGATTGCTCATCTCACCCTTTCTCTTCTTTAGTTTAATACGGTGAGGAGGGAAGCTTGTGTGAACGTGCCTTCTTGAAACCCATGGTCCCATCAGAGTGGAGGCATTAATCAGTTACAGAGCACCCATGAAGAAAGAGAGTCACTTCTTACTTCGGTGATATATGTCAGACAAATGCAAACCTTAAACCCTTCTCTCTGTCTCTCTCTCATTTGCATGCTGTCTCTCTGTTCTTTGTTGATATGTGTGAATGTGTGCGTGTGTGTGTGTGTGTGCGTGCACATGTGCACGTTGCAAAACTAGGAGAAATGGACTTGCCACTTAAATGGTGATTTTCTTGTAAAAGGTTGTAAAAATAGAGAACGGATCTCTGAAGAAATCGGGGAGGCAGAATATCAGACCAAGGAGAAGACACCGAGGGGCGAAATAGAGAGAATATGCACATTTAATCCAACAGGGACTTTGGCTTTGAGCCTTGTGAATCAGCCAGCTCTTTCTCAGGTTGACAGAGCGGATTGTGAGAGAGTTGAGTGGATGAAAGACAAATGTAACACGACAGAGCGCCTGACGATAACCAAACTGCTGATCTTAGTCATTTCGTTGGCTGTGAGTCAAGGTTTTTGTTGAGGGAAAATTCAACTCTTCGGCAAGCAGAGTGCTCTCATTTTGATTTTTAAATGTCAAAGTTATTACGTGTAAGCAAGCCATGGCTTTATTATTCCCAGTGCAAACAGAATAGGTGTTATTTTAGGGATGTGAGAGTACAGATTGAGACTGAGGGCTTGTGAGCTTGCTGATGGACTTTGGTGAATTGAAATCGATTTAATAGACATTAAAGAAACTCTTTCAAGGCATTAGGCCTACATGTAAAAACGACTTATGCCTAAATTAACATACTTTTAAGACATTTGGAAACTTCTACATAGGCCAAATGTACAGATGAAAAATAGAGAAATTCTTCAACGTCTGCAAAGGAGCCATCCAGTGTGATGTTTTTTTTGTTTTTGTTAGATATATAAATGCATACTATGTACAGCAATTGTGTGATAAAGTGGTGGTGCCAATTGTATTGCTTAGCATAGAACATTCTGTTGTGTTGTATAGAAAAAATGTGAATAAAACAGCATGAATAAAAATGGGGTTGTGCAAAATCAGCACCAACAATCTATAAAACAAACAAACAAACAAACAAAAACAACATGAATATGAGTTTTCGTTAATGCATGCCAAAAGGCAGAGCATAGAAAGAGCAGGACAGAAACAAACTGACCCTCACGAATAAACTTCTCCATTCAACAAAAAGAATTCCACTACTCTCTTAGTGAATATTGCTAACATCATGTGACCTCAGCACCAAGACACTGGCATTCATGCCAAAAGGGTAGGCATGTGTGTTTCCTCAACGCTGAATTTGCAGTGGTGTTCAGCCTGCTGAGCAGACGAGGACCAGAATCCATGCAGATCAGTTGGGTTCCATCCACATTAAGACAGACCAGAACTCTGGTGCAGTTTAGGGGCAGGGTTAGCAAACTGCTTTTCATCCCATGATAAATGCTCTGGGTCAAGAATCTGAGTCAAGTCTCATAGCTAACGTGAGTCTTAAAGACTCTGAGTTATGAAAGAGGTCAGCTCCTTACAAGAGCAGACTATTAGATCAGAAGACAAGTTCACTAACTTTGTCTCTAAAATGACATCAAATGCTGTTTTCAGTAGAGTCACTCTAGCAACCTGGCTTACCAACCGACCTGAACCTACAGTTTCCATTCTCACTGTCAGAAAGAACTGTTTTCCCATAATCAGTGTGCCACATCGCTTTTGGGGAAACTTTGGGCAAAACCTGTAAAGACCAAATCCCAAGTGGAAAGGGGCCATGAAAAAGTTAATAAGCATAGACATCCCGTCAGTCAGCCAGCAAAGCTGCTCCCTTCTCCCCTGTAGCACCTAGTACAGTCCTCCAGTGCACCCACACACTGTAGACTTCACACTGCTTTGATTATATATATGATTCTGCGTCATGAAGGACGTTATTATTATTATAATTATTATTGTTATTATTATCATCATCGTCGCCATCGTTGCTATTATTATTAGGAGTAGTAGAAGCTCTTTTCCTGTCACACGTCTATAATAATGATCACATGGGGTAGATGGTATGTATCTGCCAGTAACTACAGACTGGGAGGAAGAGGAGCTTTATTCTTATAATAGTGCTATTATTATCTGCTGTCTGATCAGTTTGTCTTTAGCCTGGCATGCTTGTTTAAGTCTATGCCAAGCCCGCTCTGTTCCCTGATTTATCTCTGCCATCTTCCTGGCCAGCAGTCATGAATGCAGGTGTTTCTTTCTTTAGATGTTCTTGTCATTTTGGAAAGCCCTTGTAGATTTTGTGTATATGAATATAATTCAGTCCTTTTCATTTATGGAAAATAATTTTTGTAATGTGCGTTTTTAACTAGAAGCTGGGCGCTTCATCCACGTAAAATAATAACCTGCGATTACAACCATATTACTGTCCGTGATTTTAGTTTTTGTTTTGTTTTATAGAGCTAAGTGGTGGTTGTAACTAAGATGGAAACATGAACCTCTAAATATAGATTATTAAAATACAGATTACAAGGATGCCGTTTGGTCTTTGGGCCTCTGCTGAGTATACCGCTCTTCTAACGACATCAGATAAAGGTTCGATGGCCGAGAGTAAGATGTGTCTTCACTGCCCTTAGTGGGCCGCTTCTCTTTGTTTCTGTGTCTCAGTAACAAAACAATATATGGACACATGGTAATAATGCATGTAATAGGGATGAATGTAATCGCATAATACTGATACCTCAACAAGGTGAATTAACCTAACCTAACAAAATCTTTTATATGTATTATTTGTACTTTTTTTCAGATTCAGTTTTTATTTTCAGATTTCAGATTGAGTCTTTTCAAGCTATAATGTGCCAAATGCTCTAAACATATATAAACAAATATTGTGTTATAAACACCAAACTGGCTGGGCATGAGACTGAGAAAGGAGTCCTTCCCTCGCAGTGAGAACACAGCCAGTTTCACACAACAGGACAGCGTGGTACACCTGGGGCTGCTAGGACTCCAGCTGGGAGCCCAACCTGAAGAGCAGAGCAGGTGCCCCTTTACTGTCAGTGGAGCATGCAGATCACAAACATGCCACAGCCATTATAATACAGTTTGCTCATGAACAACTGTGACCAAGCTGATTAGCAGTAAGTATTCAATTAACTATCCATGAGGATTAATGTTGCTGGTGGATTGGCCACCTGCTGGCAGGTTGAGTTGTAAGTCGTCATGTGCATACGCTGCCACGTAAAAGTGATTGGAAAGCTGAAGTGTCTAAAAGTGACCAGAAGTAGCTAACAGGTGTTAGCTATCCGTCGGCTTACATAAGGTTTTGTTAGTGAAGGCCAACGATTCTCACAGTTTTTTATGCAAAACTAGTTAGACCTCTCGTATGAATTGAAAACGTAAACGAGATGCGGCAGGTTGCCAACGTAGTAAATCAACACCAGAGTGGACTTAGCAGAAGTCATTAAATCAGAATTTAATGAACTTTATGACCTCTCCCAACTGTAGAGAAATCATAGCACAGATGCCAAATGCAGCTTTGTCAGTGTCGGGCCAAGCAGCCAAGTGGGTGGGCCAAGGGCTTCAGTCCAGCTCTGCTTAAGAGCAGTTATACAGCGCGCCAAACTTAATAGCTAAAGAACATTCATGTTATGATAAAACTAGGAAAAGTTATACACTTCCTGGGAATTTCTGCACATTTAACCTAACATCTGGATGGCTTTGGATGAACTTTTTTTCTTTTCGTATTTTTTTTTATTCTCATTGTCTACTGTGGCCAATGCTTCTTCCCAAGTCCCTAATTCAGTTCACACGGGGCAGCGGTGAACAGTTGTGAAACGTATTTTGAAATGATCCGAGCATGATAAGTGTAACGCGGACAGCGGCTGCTTTTGTCTGGCGAGGAAGGCCCATGACGAAAGCCCAAGCTGACCAGCCGAGCTCAGATAAACCAGGAGTTCACTGAAGGCCTCGTCATTCTGACATTAAATAACACTTGCACGACCACTCCTTAGGTAGTATATATAGGAAGAAGTACACACTTACACTCAGACCTGTTCCACTCACAGAGCACAGGAAAACAGGCAGAGTCTGTGCTGTGTCAGGGCCAAACGCGAGTGTGGCAAACTAAACTGTGTGAAAGGGAAGAGAGACAGAATAACTATTAATTTAGAACATTTAATCACTGCCATTTTAATTATTTGAGAACATTTTAGTGTCCCCCAGTTTGGTCTGTTTCTTTTCATTGAAACTATAAAAGGAGAAGCGTCATTTGTTCGTTTAATTGGCTAAGTGGCGGGGTGATTAAGGCGGCCTAAAACTGCCTTGT
Source organism: Brachyhypopomus occidentalis (assembly GCA_020368025.1). Classification (NCBI taxonomy): domain Eukaryota; kingdom Metazoa; phylum Chordata; class Actinopteri; order Gymnotiformes; family Hypopomidae; genus Brachyhypopomus; species Brachyhypopomus occidentalis. The sequence continues at coordinate 141,597 of JAGXOD010000013.1, forward strand.
AATTGGTTCCTGTTGGTTGTTGCATAGCAGTCCGTCAGTTGCAGTAAATAAAACTAATTTTCAGAAAACTGTTGCCAGTTTTGTTTCTTTATTCTTTTTGTTTAACACAAAGAGATGCAGAGAAAGGAGGCACTACACATTCCAATCCCATGACGCCATAGCATCCAAGAGCTTGTTAAACGCTTTAACGAGCACAAATATGCAACATGTAAACCATGCAAGCACATACACGTAGTACAACACACACACAAACACACCATACACGTAGGACAACACACACTCACACACACACTTGCACGTACACACACACTCTCTCCCTTTCTCTACCTCTAAGCTGTTGCTTCTGTGGATTGGCTCCACATGCCCATGGAGTACCCCATCTGTGACTTTTATTAAACAGGTTCCCACCCCAGGACCCTGTCCCACACACACACACACACACTCACACACACAGACACTGCATGCTGCATAATAAGCAGCTTGATACGCACTGTCCTGGAGAGAATACAAGTGTCCTGCTGTGATGACAATGACAGCTCACTCTAACTCACACATAAACAAACACAAAAAAGCTCTCTCTCTCACACACAGACACACACACACATGGAAGCCTATACTGAAATAATCGCCATATACTACATGAAGATACATGCACTGAGGTAATATACAATACATTTGGAATCACTCAATATGTTTATTATTAATGAGTATCATCTCCTTATATATTTATGTGATTCAAAATATATTGTGTATTACCTCAGTACATTCATCCTCATATAGTATATAGCAAATATTTCAGTATAGGCACCCATCTCTGTTTGTATGATAATCTATTCACATATTTCAATACTTTAACAGCTGACTTGCCTTTGGTAAGTGATTTCAAGGGGAGATCCATTTCTGTATCAGGATATTTCGAGCTTTTCTAAGACTTGGGACAGATCACTTAGTTTTAATTTGCAATAGATATCTTTGATGTGCTAATTCGAGCAAGGGTGTACGAGTACCCTTGGGGTGGAAGCTAAAATGCAGGAATACAATGCTGTTGTTAACGTTCTTCCATTTCACGTGTACTAGAGACATTTTCTGTCAGCTTCAAATGTCTTTGTTACGGTACTTTTACAGATACTCAGCCCACTCAAAGTTAGCTTTTCTTTGAAATGCGTGAGAGCTGTCTTCATTCTGTATTTGAGTGTTTGTACCGTTTGATGGAAAATGTGTGAATCATAACCAGCCATTCTAACCGGTGGTCTGAGAGAATTAGGCGAAAATTACACTTTTGTGGCCTCAAGTCTTTCCGGGGCTTTTTTTTTATTTGACGCACAAGCCCTTTTAGATTTCTTTTTTTGGAGCGTCGTAAGTAGTCGTCAAATCCAGCGTGAGGTATGTCCACACTAACCACCCCTCTCTCTCTCTCTCTTTCGCCTGATTCCCTCTCCCAACGGCAGAGGTCGCTTGGCATTTCACATGGAACGGAACGGCCCGACGAACTCTTCGCAGTGAACGCATGGGTACATTCTCTTACTACATGACAAAGCAGGGAGAGTGAGCGCGCCACTGGGAAAATAGATTAATACCAAATCCAACAAACTGCTTTACCACAATAGGATGTCATCGTTATTTTTTTTTAAAAAAGCTAAAATGCACTAGTTGTCATATCGCAGTAGGTTCAAATTCAGAAAGCGGGATTGCAATTTCCTTTGCCTATAAAAGTGAACTTTTAGTTGTATTTTGTACGCATACGCTTATAGTTAGAAAACTATACTCAGGTATCATTGCACGAGCTGTTTTTGCTGAAGTAAAAACCGCGAACGGATGTGAGGAAAGAGTGCTTGGAGAAAGACTCAACCCCTTTTTCTTTCAATCGTTCTGTTTCTTTTTGTTTGGGTTAACAATAGAGCGAGAGAGAGAGCAGAGGGAGAGAGAGAGAGGACTCACAGACGCTGAACCTGTTTTCATGCCTTCAGTCTAGCGGAGCGGGCGATGGATGTGAGATTTTATCCTGCACCCCCTGCAAGCGTGGGCTCCTGTACATTACCTACTGATTCCAGCCTCGCCTCTCTGGACTATTATCACTGCAACAAGGTAATTACCCAACGGCAAGGCTTTGTTTCTTTACGCGCGTGCTTACTTTTCTTTCTTTTTTTGTTCTTTTCAAAATAATTACCACGCGCACACGCTGCACAGCTGCGTCTGTATGTGCAGATGTTGAAAGCCGTATTCAGTAGTTATTGTAAAAACGGCGATTTCACATTTTTTAGTTCGTTCGTAACCTCGCATGAGTCGCAAGCATCCCGAGTAGGGCAATGCGTAGTTCGGACGAGTGGGGAGAAATGTCCAAACTTAGTTACATATCCTGGGAATTGTTCAGGACAACGGAAGCACTTGCTCCTCTCGTAACTATTGGCTAATTGATGCCACAGCGAAAACAAGGACGGGTGGCTAAATTTGAAGTCGCGCCTCAGAGAAAGCGCTGGTAGAGTTTGTCCACCATAGGCGCAATGCCAGCTTTTCCCAGTGAGAAGATGGAGCGCTCTTTGCTAGTGCCTCTGTGCCTATTACAAAATGTATGAGCGGGATTCAAATACGGGCGTAGCAGAATTTCTGACCCCCTCTCCCCACCTCCCCATCCCCGTACGTAAGGTATTCGCTGTTTTTTAGTAACACAGTATTTGCTACAGAATTTAGAGAGATATGTTTCTTGTTGATACAACTATACCACATCTGAACGGCGCTACGGTGACGTAGTTGCATTTCCACGTGTTAGAGCAGGTCCACTAATTAATTACCTCGGAGCCTAATTACTAGTGGGCAGGCCAGTTAATCAGATTCGCTTTTGATCAAAATGCCACCGGATAAATTAAACACCATAAAACTGAACAACAACCTGCGGATACCTGTGCTATTGTATAGGCTAATTTTAGTATTACTTTATGTCACCAAATGGACGATCGTACGTATTTTATTTTACTATCACAAAACTTGTGTTATTATTTATTATTATTATTGATGAAGATGTTGTTGTATCCAGTTTAAAATCGAGTAACCACGGTGTAAACTTTAAGTTATTGCTACTTTGTCAGTTTGCACTTGCCTCCGATATAGACAGCCATCACCAACCTTAATACGTTACAACTGTAGATTAACTGAAAATAGATGTATATGACCTTTATTGCCACAGCTCCCTTAAACCAAGCAGGGAATACACTTACAAGGAACACTTACAAGGATACTGACTTAGGTGGGTTTCTAACTTGGATGAGTTTGCTACTGTAACCTACACACAAAAAGACAGGGAGGCACACTTCCCGGCCGTTCTCCCGTACAACTTATTATTACATTCACTGCGTTTTTATTCAAGATGTTCTGTTTAGAACGATTAAGGCTGAACATAATTCAGAACAGAAATTTGAAACCTGGTCAGTTTTAACGCAAACCGAAAAAAAACGAAATGTTCTTTTGACATACAACGAATGCTTACACCTGTCACCGGACCTCGAGCAAATGCAAATTCGAACCAAAAATGCTTTAACATTGTGGAGGGCTTTGTCGTCTATTTGCAGTTTTTCGTCGAAGTCTAATAACTAAAGAGCACGTGTATTTGGCTTTGCAGTGCGCCTTGATTATATATGGAAATCTGCTTCTCATTTCAGAGACAGTGAGTCTTGTCATCGAACTAAAACTCCGCGCAGATTTGTAGTAGCGCATAAAATGTGTGAAACGTTACTGTCCACCGTCAAATGTTTCAAATAGATTTTTTGGTCGAATAAGCTAACATAGATTCCATTCCTTGCATCACGTGGGGCTCTGCATATAGCACTGAATATGTGCCCTTAGCACAATTGAAGCTTTTTTCTTTAACCTGTTCTGAGCAATTAACGTTGGTTTGCATGAATGTTACAGTGGTGGTGTTTTCATATTTTCAAAATTGCATGTTCCGTTATCTAAGAACCAATCAAGTGAGACAACTAGTGAGCTGCTTGCCACATGCATGTCAGGGTGGTGAGCCTGGTTCAAGTCCACATTCTAAGCACACAAGACTCGGCAGAAAGGCGTTTGTGATGAGACGTTCTTGACAAAGACAAAGGCCTGTGTGCTGTTTGCTTTACTGAGCGGATTAAGTTGTGGCAGTGGTCTGTGGTTCGTCCTGGTGCTTTGCCGAGTGCGGAGAACGCCGGTCGTTTCTCTGAGAGTTGGCACAACCGCATCCATCCTGGTGTCTGGAGCATTGACCATTCGATCGAAATCTCTGCCACAAAGTAGTTACATTTGGACTTGACTGAGCAAAGCAACAGATAATATTGAGTTCAGCAGACGGAATGCCAGATGTAGGGGAACAAAGAAAGAAAATGAGCTGTAATGCTGGGTGACTAAGCTAGAAGTGAACTAATGCAGGGCACTAAGGACATGGAAGGCCTTGATGTATGGTTCACATTGCTGCACTTTCCACCCTGTGGCATTACTTCTCCATCTCGTCTGTAAGAAACTCATAATTTGGTGATGTGTGTTTATAGAAGTATGTCACAGAGTTTAGCTTGTGGGTCAGAGCATATGGAAAACATCAGCTAGCAAGCCTGGAAGAGCACAGTACACCCGAGTCCATATGCAGGGAAAAAAAAAATGATATTATAGAAGTGGACATTATGCAACAGATTTGAAGGGTAACGTCTGCTCCCTTTGGCCACAATGGCTGTCTTTATGCAGCCCTGCGTTATTAGCGCAAATGCTCACAACAGGGGGCTGCAGGGCCGGCGTGCGGGTGCATAGCAGCACCCAACACGGAGGTGCACATGGCAAGATGAGCGGTGTACCGTGAGCCGGAAATGGTTCGGAGGAACTAGGCCAACCACACCGGGGCGCCTTTTGCTTCCTGCCGTGGACACGCTCAGGCCCTGGTCTGCCGCGTTCTCGCCGCTGCTGCTTGGACGTGCGCTGGGAAGCCCTAGGGCTAGGAGTGGAGTTCCTGTGCACAGCAGAGAAACGGCCACCCGGGCACTTTCTCCCAACACCCCCCCGGTTCACCTGCACAGAGACGCAGGCGCGCTGAGCGCATGGCGTAGTGCAGTGGGAACACCTGCCGAGAACGCATCTGGGTGGGAGTGGCCAAATGGCAGGGGGAGGGCTTGTATTTTGAAACGTTTTAGCCTTCAGAGGGGGCCTACCACAGAAATCACTCATTTGCATTCGCCATTTTAACAAAGACATTACGGAATGATCCAAATGCCAGCAAATTGGGTATCTGTCCTGTAATGCTGTGACATACATCACACGCTCACGCGACGCATGCGGGCGCAGGTACCGGGGAGCCGTCGTGAGCGGCCAGAGCCGGCTTCCCGGCGAGGGGAATGGGGGGGGGGGGATTGATGCTGTGCGATTTGGTGAAGGGCACACGCATTTTCCATTCATGTCATTTCCTCCCAGTGAATGAAGTAATCGCCAGAGTGGCATTAACTGAAGTGCGGTGACCTGCAGGCACCTTCTTCTGGTCTTTATGGTGATGCACTCTGGTCAATTTATGAGTGAAATTACACCTTATCCAGACTCACTCGCAGACCCCAAGATGGCTGGAATAGGGGGGCTAGCTGACAGCCAGATCGGCCTGGCCACCATTTTATGCAGTAGCACACGAGGAAGCTTTTCCCATTCAGTGATAGAGGAAGGCAAGTGAGAGTCGGAGATAAGCCGCACAATCCTCTCTCTCATATGCCCCTAAGTTCATTTTCTATACTGTTTGAGTCATACTCACTTTTTTGTCTAATCTGTCTGTCTCTCTCTGTCTCTCTCTGTCTCTGTCTGTCTTTTTCTCACTGTCTCTCTCTCTGTCTGTCTCCTGCTAGCTCTCTCTCTCTCTCTCTCTCACTCTCTCTCTTTCTCATGAGTGGGTGTATTGTTTGTTAAGCATACTCTCTATGCATTCCTCCAGTAAAAGGCCATCTCTTCATAAATGCATGTTTTGTCCGTCGAATATTTGCTGAATGCATTATGACTTGTGTGTAGCCTGTGGCCCACTGACTTAATTAAAAACTGAAGTTGGACAGGTTATGAGAAGCTGGCCCACTTCAACTCCCCCTTGCCAATCTTATTGTAAAGTATCATAAACATTACAATGCAAATACTAAAATTACAGCAGACATACATAGCTGGAATATAGTCGCGTCTGCCAAACTCAAAAATGCACAAAAGTTTCTGGGCATACTGAACCACTTTTGGTTATTACCAAAGATACGTAGGACATAGATTGGCACTACAAAGATTTTTAAAACCATAAACGATGGAACTTTAATCAAATCTGAAATGATAATATACTCCATTATGACTTGCAGGAAAACTCCATCATATGCAATATGCATGTTTTTGTTATGTTGGATAGACTAGTGGAAGTTATTAAACATCTGCGAACTCTGGGTGCACCGCTGAACCATGTACCACTGGCTAACTGGGAGAACTGAATTAAAAGCATATGACCCAGTTTCTTTAATCAGTATAAAGGCAGACCGAACTTTAAGTGACAGTCCAAAACTTTTAACCCATTTTCAATCTGAATCTAAGATCAGTGAGTGGGCGGAGGTGGTGTGTTATCTGTTACATACCTGATGACTATAAAAGGCCTTGATTCATTTAAGTAGATTTTGAGGCCCCATTAGCCTTTTCACACTGTACAATTTCTTTCTCGCTCTTTCTTTTCCTCTTTCTTTCTCTTTTATTCTCTTTCTCTTGCTCTGTCTCTCACTCTTTCTCTCACTCTCTCTCTCTTGCTTGCTCTCTCTAGCTTTTACTCAGCCGCTTAAACCAACTAAAAATAACTCCTAGGCAGTGCAATTACTGGAAATGGGTTGCAGAGTGGGTGAATCTAGGAGTGCAAATGCTTGGCTTAAACAAGACTTAAAAACAAAATCGATACCAAGCAGCAGAGTACCCTCACCATATATTGTAAACGAATGAATGAATGTATAAAATAAATAAATAAGATAGGTAGGTACATGCTTGTAAGGTCAATGCTTCTCTTTGTCTGTGTGCACACATGTGCATGTGCAGTGTCTTCCGTGAAGCATGTGATTTGCTCAGGTGCACAACTCTAACACTGATTTAACACTTGTGTGCAGCAGATCCTTCAGCATGAACACGCTCCAACCCCCCCCATACACACACACACACACACACACACACACACAAAAGTACAGTCTGTTTCTCCTGATGAGATAACTGAGAATTTCTTGCTATTTTGATTTCCTTCACTGCAACCTCATACTTCAACTCCAGTATTGTCTTTTTTTTTTTTTTAAATGCCCCTCCTCCTCCGGGTCCAGATGCTCGTGACCACGTGAGCCGCCCCAGCAGAGCCGCCCCAGCAGGCCCTCTGCTCCTCGCGTCTCCTCTCCCGAACCGAACAGCGTTTACGCCACGTGCGTCACTTTCCCATTTCCCCGCCACTCAACCAAGGCAGATCCGCCAGACCTGAGGGGAGCTGTGCGTCCCGCGTGCCCCGAGCACAGTGGAGGGCGATCGGCCCGCAGCGCAGCGTCCTCTGGCCGGGCCGTCCGCTCCTCCTGCCGACCGGACGGACGTGTGCCTGTGTGGTTGGTGCTCTCAGGACCGAGCTGTTTATGCCCTGCTCTGTCACATACCCACCACAAGGGGGGGGGGGTGGCAGTTGTGGTGGGGATATTCACAGATATGACTTGATGATCACTGAAAGTTCTCTCAAGTTCTCTGCGCACGTGAAACTCATTTTAGTCTAAGTACAGTGAATAGAAAGTTAAAAATATTCCTTAAAAAAACTACACTTCATGTAGTCACTTTCTTGTAGTGAGAAAGTTTTTCTTTTCATATATATATATATATATATATATATATATATATATATATGATAAATTCTAGGGTATAAGTACAGTGTACTGCAGCAAAAGGTGTAGAAAATTGCAGTGAAGTACACAAGGTTTCCACTCGCTCATATGTGAAAGATATTTTATAAGATGTATTTAATTAAACCATTTACTGCTGGCATCCTGTGCATCACTGCTGTGGAGGGGAAATGCGAAATGTTACGATGTGTACCCTGTGCCTAGTGAGATCTCACACTTTGAGAATGAGTCAGAGTTGTGTAGTGGGGCTTGTGCTTTTGTGTGTGTGTATATGTGCTTGTGGGTGTGTGTGTATGTGTGTGTGTGTTTGTGTGTGCGCGCGCAACTCCACTCTGACGCTGTCTTGTTGGTGTGTGATGTGGAGCTAGTGCAGACCTCAGGGGTCATGGAGTTTCTCTCTATTCCTTGCTGCCGTTTAAATGGAAAGATTTTTCGGACTACCGATCAATATGAGGCATGATTAATAAAAATTATGAACTTTCTAGCATTTTGTAGAGAATCTCATGTTTATCGTAAAGAATTATTTTTTAAAATTAATTTCTAAAAAACAAATTCAGCTCAGAATGTTTAACAGCGGCACATTTATGCCAAGTCCTAATCTATTGTTACCATTCATTATTATATTTGGTCCCATGAGAGGCAGGAAAGAGAAAAATTCAGAAATCTGTCTGTTCTCACAAACAAATGTGGGGATATATACATATATACATCCATATAGGCTCAGTAATGTAGTAACTGTAGCTGCTGGTTTTTGAAGCGTTGTCAGCAGCAGTAGTAGTGCTAGCCTAGCGGCGCGCTAATTGGCCTTGGCAGAGAGCAGGAGCAGGAGCTCTTGTGAGGGGGGGGGGGTGGGTGGGGGGTGTTTTGAATGGCTGCTGGCTGGGCCGCTTCACTAATGCACACTGTAAATAATAATGATGCCTGTAGGCGCCACAGACTTCGGTCGAAAAGCCTCCCCGAAATGACTGAGGTGAAAGGGAAGGTCTTCTCAGCTGTGTAGATGCCAGGACCAGCTGAGAGAGGCTCTGTCAGCTTGTAGTGACTCCAGATGCTGCCAGAAGAACTGTCCCTTCTATGGGTGGGTTCTGTTTTTTTTTTTGTTTGTTTGTTTGTTTTGCAGTGTAAGGTTCATTTCATTCATTAAATTAATCTGAGGGCTCTAATCATAATTCTACAGCAGGCATTACCTGTTGGTTCAGTTCTCAAAGTTGTTAGGATAATGAGAAGTGCCGAACAGCCCACAGAACAGCATACTACTTTTAGCATACTACTTTAAGCATACTGCTTTCATGCTACTTTCATACTGCTTTCAGTACAGAGCACAATGTGCAGAGCCCATAGCCCCTCTATCCAAAGCCACGCAGGACAGCAGATTTGCACCAGTGTCCTGTCATGGACAGTCTGAATGTGACCTCTCGCTGAACTACAGGAGGCCACCCAGCGCAGCCATATTAATCCAGATCCTCGTCGGTTCTTGGCACTTTGATCGGGTTTTGATGTGGCCCTGTGTTTCCTACCCATTCGCGTTCGAGAGGCAGCGGTGTGCAGTGCTGCTCAGACCCCCCTCGCCCCCCCCCGTCACCCCCTCCGCCCCCCCATCAGGAAGTGGTGGTGGGTTGAGCAGTAGCTGCCAGCCCCCCATCCCTCCCATCGCATCATATTTCTGCTCCTCATTATATCGATGGGGGGGAGGGTTAACCTCGGTGGGTAAGGGAGTGGATTTTTTCTTTTTTCTGGGGTGCATTATTTTTCAAGGGCCTGTAATGTCAATCAGTGTGGTGGAAACCCAAGAGGAAGGAATGGCTTGGTTATGGGGTGGGTGGATTCTTCTTGCGGCATGTTCTTTTTCGGCGGACTATAACGTCAATCAGCAGAGTGGAAGCCCAAAATGAGCCCTGCCACCAGATGTTGCCACTCTCCGACTGTCACTTGAAAGACAGAGCTTTATTGTTCTAGATCGCCCAGCGCGGTTCAGAACTTAGAACCCACAAACTGCTGACTGATGCCGCTCTCCGCACATGCCGAAAAGCCAAACAAGGGCTTAACTGTGTCGCCCCTCGAGAAAATCACGTGCGAAATGCGCTGAAATAAAAGCGTTTCTGTTTGCCGTCGTCGTCGTCGGCTTCTCCTGCAACGCCGTCGCGCGCCAGTAAACAAGCGCGGCGCATCAGCCACGAGGCCCCACTCGCGCTGTGCCTCAAAATGGCGCCAAAGCACATCAAAAAGCCGTGCAGCACGTTCATTTCCGTTACGGGCCGGAGCCATTGTGCTGTACGCTGTATGGCGCCTTGAGTAAGTCTGAAATAGGAAATATCTCTGCGGCAACAGGGCCTCAGCCAAACAGGATGGCATCTCACAGTTAGCACAGTTTCTTTGTCACCCACGTGTGTGTGGCTTTCAGTATTGCACTTTTTGGTCAGGAAGTGTTTTAACCCATGAACTAGTACGTGTGTTTGTGTGTGTGTGTGTGTGTGTGTGTATGCTGAGAATATGAAGATGAGAATGGTCGGAGGGATGAAGACCTGGGCATTTCTATGTCTGTGTGTTGTTCAGTGGCCTTTTTTGGAATAGCTGCTGGTTTTAAATCGCCGTGGAGTCAAACAGCCAGAGATTTGGGGCTAATTAGACAGACTTGGTTTCGTTGTTATGTGAATGTCAAAATCCTTATTATCCCAGTCGCCACTCCCTGGTTCGGATGTGCTGAACTGTAGAGTTTACAAGTGGCCATCTTGTCGAACAAGAAACCCAAGCATCAAAACCCAAATGACGTCGCCGGTCACCTGTGTGAAAATGCCGCATGTGATCGATTTCGATCCAGATGTGCTCCTGGTGAAACGAGAGCAACACGTGAGACCGAAGGAGACAGACGGCTTCACGCTTTACGCCATTACTGTGGAGCAGGGTGATCCCGAGGCCGGGGATGTTGAGTTAGTGCACGAGGGCAGACGTTGCTCTCGGGGCCATTTTACTCTTCGTAACACTCCATTCGCCCCTGTGCCCCCATAACCCCCCCAGTAACATGGCCCCAGGTACCTACCACAAGACCCACTGCTTAGTGGCACTGCAGTCACAGTGAAGGTGGGAGAGGGTTGAAGGAAGAGAGGGTGGGGGGAGTGGTCCTGGCAACGTGAAAAAGCACCGTGAGCCCAGACTCCTCCTGAGTGACCATTTCTTCAACTGCCCTTCCCCATGCTGAGTGCGTACGCTATACACGGCGTCGAGATCGGCTTTCAGAAAAAAAACACTTCCTCATCGGCGACATCGCACAGGCCCCCACAGTTTGTTTTTCGTCCCTGTAAATAAGAGGTGTTCTCACTGCTCTGATGAGGGACTTTTTAAAGGAAGCGTTACATAAATACAATGAAACGGCCTGCTTTATTTTTAGCCCACCCGCTTCAGTGCAGACCTTTCTGATCTGTGGCTTTCCAGCAAGACGTGCAAGAGTCTCTGGTTCGAGCTTCAGAATGCAGTCTGCTCAAAGATGTTTGTTCGGGGCACAGGGAGACATTTACGTCGAGGGTTGTTTCCCCTCAGTAAAGGCCAATGTCTTGTTTTTGTGCTGCATTTTTCGCTGCGCGCTGCCCTTCCATTAAATCTAAACATGCCCGCAGTTGAAATTACACAGACCTCTGTAAGAATCAAAAGTTTTTAACCTCTTTGCAAAATGTAGGTTTTCACCATGGGGGCTGAACAGACCCTCCTGGGCACTGATGTAAAGACAGAACGGAATTCAAAACAAGACGTTATGCATTAGGTGTGTTTCTGTGCTGCCTCCAGTATACATTTTGATGTGTACTTTACCTTTTGGGAAATTAGTTTCCATGTAGAACTTGTAACACACACACATTGCAAAACAAGCATCATTGTTTTCACCTCCGAGGGTTCAGATCATGTCTTATTCTCAGCAGTGGCTGATCGCATGCATTCAGGGACAATCTGCCATGAGTAACAATGCCTTTTTTAAAATATGGTAATTGTATAGTAGTTGAAGCTGTTCCTTACTGAGGGCTTAAAAAGGAATATTAATTCTGTGTTTTGTGAAACCTTCTGTATAACCAAATTGACACCAGTGAAACCATGTAAGCGTTAATTGAGCTCACAGTGATTTGGCGTTTTGTGAAGTGCAGCTCTGGGATCTCTGGGATCTCCTGGGATCTGATGTATCTCCTGGGATCTCCTGTAGCTTTGGCACTTTCACTGCTTGCACTGCTGGAAGGAAAAGAGAAAAACTTGTATTTGAAAATTAATTGTCTGAGATTTTCATGGTGTCATCTATAGATTGTAGTTTTCTTAACCTTGAAGTGGTTTACCGTGAGGTACTTGAATCCCGTAGTGTTACCATGAAATAGCTACATGTAGTATTAGCATGAAGTGAAGGCTGACTTTGATGTAGTTTTATGTGGTGGAGTTATTTTGGTTCCTTGCCGTGGTCGCTTAACATAACAGAAAGTAGCTCAGCGGTGTGAAATACACTCTCATCCCACTCTTTTATCAGGAAATGAAGAGAGGAACCATAGCCTGGAGTCCCAAAAAAAGAGACAATTTCATGGAGTTTGCCTACCTGCAATGTGAAGAAGCTTCACATGGGCTGGAGGTTGCTGATATTGTATCAGCCCTGATCATCAGGACATTTGCCTGAGCGCGGGGTGAGAGACGAGGAGAGTGAGTCCGGGCGTGCGCTGGCGAGAGCCGCGGCTAAGGCAGAGGCGTGCGCCGAAGCTAACGGCTAACTGGGAATCAACCGCATAGTTTGCAAGGCTAGCTGAACTGTGACCAACAGCTTTCTCCCAGTGGGGTTTGAGGCACCGAGAGCAGCCCGTCTGGTGTGAAGCAGCTCCTGCTCCTAATGACGGCAGCCTCACCCCGTCTCTCCGCAGACGCGCGGGAAAAGGCCGGGATGGGGAGGCTGCTTAGTGCGGCATATTCCACGTGCTCTCATTCCCACGTGGCATTTCAGAGAAGTGGAAATACAGCTCCATAGACTCCATAGGCTAAGCAAGTGGATATGGGATAAATAAACAGAGCAAGAGAGGGGAATGGATGGAAGGGAGGAATGCAGTGGCTGGCTTTATTGAAATAGAGAGAGTGTGTGTGTGTGTGTGTGTGTGAGAGAGAGAGAGAGAGAGAGAGAGAGAGCAAGAGAGCGTGTGCAGGGCTGGGCAAACACAGGCAGTTGTCTTAGCTTTCTATGGCATGTCCTGAGCAAACAGTGGCAGAGTTGGCTGGCTTTAAGCCCAGCTTAGGATAGCCCTGGGGCCTCCAGGAGAAGCTACCCCCAGGACCCTCACACACTCACACACACATACACACACAAAGGCATGCTCAATCATGTTTGCATGGCCCTACACACACATACGTTTCTACACATATACACACATGTACTTCAGCACATACGTGCCTGCATTCATGCACTATACATATCATAGCCAAATGGCATAATAAAAACAGCATAAGCTCCCAGTCAGAACCTCCATAGTTACAGTCATCACTTTCTACAGTTTGGTCCCTGGATTGCTCATGTCACAATGTCACGTTTTTTGGCTCCTGCTGAAGATCTCTCGTGACATGCTGACGTGAAAAATCCCGTTTTTACTACAACAGTTTACAATATTCGCTGTTGTCCTATGTGTGAACTTTGAGCTGCACGGGGGACCCTCCCAGCCATAATCACCTTGTATTTCCTGGAACATACGAATGACTTCAGTTTTCTAAATTAGCCAGCTGCTAAATACAGACTTTCTTGTTTACGGATTCGTTCCTTTTCTTCGTCCCACCAAGACTGTGGAGCTGTGTTTGTCTCTGTGTGGGACTGCGTGAGTGTGCGTGTGTGTGTGAGTGTGTGTCTGTGTGGAATGTGATGTGGTGTTGTAGCAGAGATAATGTACGATCACAGTGAAAACAGAGAGCTCTCTCATTCCAGTTCACTCCTAATCACTTCTAATCTTTGACACAAAGACACTGGAATCTGTCTGCTCTCTCTCTCTCTCTCTCTCTCTCTCTCTCTCTCTTTCTCTCTCTCTCTGTCTCTCTCTATCTCCTACCTCTCTATCTTCCTTTCCCCATATGTGAATGGTTGGTTGACAGATTGAGGGGCGTGTAGGTTTCAGTTAGTAATCACATACAGCATAAAGACACTGTGGCACAGGAACTGACGACTGCCTTTATCATAGCCCCTGCATGTTGGAAAAGCCATTTAGTACAGTTTCACTCAATTGCAGGCCAGATAGGTTTTTTGTTAGCACTGAAACAAGGTGCATATGAAGCCATTTTTTGACTTTATGGACTGCACAGTCTAGTTTGTGATATGTCCTTATGTTTTAATGTTATTAAGACCATTTGATACATGTTTGTGTATGAAGATTAATTATTACAAATATATATTTTTTTGTAAGTCGCTTGGATAAGAGCGACTGCAAAATGCCCTAAAATGTAAAAAATGTAGGTTGTTTTAATTACCTTCACAGAGAGGAATAATATATATTACATGAAATGGAGAGAGGGAAAGAGAGAGAGAGAGAGAGATAATGAATGGCGAATATGAAGGAGGATTATGGAAGTGCCTTGCTGCTCATGAATGTAGCTCTGGACTGCTCCCAGGAGCATATAGTCACATTACCCCGCAATGTGCAGGAGTGTGTTTTCTTTGTAATCAATAAATTGCATAATCGGCTACATGCTTTGAGGAAAGGAAAGCCCTGTGTTGACATCTTACTATTTATTTATTTTAATTTAATTTGAATATTTCTGTTGTAATTGCATAGCTCAGCGTTGCTGTAAAAGTGAAGTTAGCCGAGCGTTCTCCTGTCATTAAATTCCACTTGATCAGGTGATCAGCCCCTCCACCCTCTCTACAGGCAGCTACAGTACCAAAACAGCTCTGTTCTGTAATTAGCTCCACACCCACAGCTGTTCAGTTCCATGTAAACCCGCTCTGCCACTGTTTTATTCCTTCCTACCAGCCTGTGTTCTCCCTAACCTTCGACCCCAATGAAAACAAGATAAAATGTTTGTTTTTCCAGACGTGGTCAGGGCGTGCGGTGGCGCAGGGTAAACTTCGAATTACGAGTGCCATGCGAGAACGGCCCTGCGGCCGCTAGCAACGGCCTCACCCCACCATCAGACGCTAACACCAGGCCCCAGTACCTGGACCTCACCACCCCCATCAGACGCTAGCACCAGGCACCTGTACCTGAGCCTCTCCGCCCCCATCAGACGCTAGCACCAGACCACCGTACCTGGGCCTCTCCCCCCCATCAGATGCTTCCATCAGGCCCCTGGACTCTCCCCACATCAGACACTTGTACCAGGCTCCCGGCCTCTCCCCCCATCAGATGCTAGCACCAGGCCCCTGTACCTGGGCCTCTCCCCCCCATCAGATGCTAGCACCAGGCCCCCGGCTCCACTCTCACATCCACTGCCTGCACTGTCGCTAACCGAGCAAGCCATGTGCTGCGTTTTCAGGAGGGACTTTTCCAAGACAGCTAATCACTAAAGCCAGATGATCCTTTATTCTAACTGGTTGACTGACTGATTGATTGATTTATTCATTTATTTATTTCGTTCTTACGCCCTTGGCAAAAGGCCCCTGATTTGCTCGTCGGCTGCCCGTGGCTCCTACGGCAGGGCTTCTAGTGAACAGGATCCCCTGCACAGACTGAGAGTGTGCCCTGTCCAGACGGGCAGATTGCCAACAACATGCATGCATTCATTTTATGGACTGATAGAGAGAGAGAGAGAGAGAGAGAGAGAGAGAGAAGGAGAGAGGTTATTTTTAAAATATCAAAATATCACTTCAGGGGGAAACAGTGCATTTGAGCATTTGAATAATTCTTTGTTTTGGTTTTAATTGAGTTTAGCAGGAGAGTCTGCGCCTCCCTCTCTGACGTTTGGGAGGTACGGGCTGTTCGACTCTCCAGGCCTCGCTGTAATCTCACTTCTATTTCTCTTTTCCTTCTTTTGTCTGTTATTGATGTGTGGTTGGGTTATAAACTCTTAATGAGGCCCTGGGCCTTTTCCTGTGCCACACTCTACTGGAAACTGTGAAGCATTTCTGTGAAAAAAAAAAAAAAGCAAACCCATGACTTTATGCGAATAATGCTTATTTATAGTAAAACACTAAACCTTGCCCTCATCACCTACACGGCAAGGAGTCTGCACTGACAGCATCATAGGTTTACCCTTATTGACTTGTCAGAACGGGAGGTAGCCATTAAATCCCCATTTCTTCAGCGCTGCGCCGTAGCAGAAAAGAAAAGAACGTGACCCCGGTCGTAACATAAGGAAAAGGAAAGGTGGAAGTGTGCAAACAATCGCAGCCCTATTTCAATGACAGAGCTCCCCCCCCCCCCCCCCCACCCCACCCCCCAAACGAGCAAATGGTAGGGGCCGCCTATGAGCAGGGTAGAGGCCCCTCTCTAATAACAAGGACACCAGGGCCGTATCTGGTGTGTTCAAATAGACCTCAGGAATTTTAAGAGGCAAGAACCGCAAGCTCAGATCTGAATGAGAAGGCACTCTGTTCTGTTAGCGACGGCCTGTTGAACACGGGACCGTACGTACCTCTGCTGCTCCCGGCCGCCTTTACTTTCAGCCATCGGCTTAGCCTACGCCATTTAATACAGCCGTACTACGCCCATTGTTGCATTTATCATGGGCTCAGAAATGAATATGTTAGCTGAATCACGTAAAACTGACCCTGTGGATTCCGGAGGGCCGTGTGTATTTACTAGACCCGCATGTCTCTGCGTAAAAGGCTTTCTGATACGTTTCCCATGGTGTGCTTTCAAATAATTCCCACCTTTGGCTCCAAACTGCTCAACTTGGCCGCTTACTTTGAAACAGCAGTTCATTGGCCGTGAACTGGTGCACTTGGGGAACTGAGAGTGTCACCGCTGAAAAGGTGTCAGATAAGGAATTGCGCATGGTGCGTGGCAGCTCAATTAAAAGCCCCGTGAGGAAGGAGGGATTCACGCGGGCGAGAACAAACGCAGGGCGGGCCGGGCGGCTTTCCCGATGACGTGTTCCCGCCGAGTCCGTTCAGGCTCTCCTCAGAGCTATTTTAGTAACTCTCGTTGTTCGCTGGCGAGCGGCGCACCGGCGACGATCGAGCGGAGAGGGAGACCACCCGGCCCTTTGGCGCTGAGCCCACGCGGCTGAGGGAAACCGGCGGGAGGCCGGAGTGACGTCGAGATCGCCTCAGACCACTGCACGCACGCGTCTCAGGGTTGCCAGCGTCCCGGACGAGGGCTGATGGCCGCACAGAGGTCCCGCCCCCCACGACCGACTCATCGCGTGGCGTGGCGGGGTGGGGGGTACGTCTGGCGCTGCCTGGTGCAGCAGGCGAAGCATACTGGGGTTATTGTGTGCGGTCAGCTCCGTGATGTCTCCAGCCCTCCACCACCGCGGAGGGAGCTGCAAACAAGAGCAGACCCCCCCCTGAACTCTCTTCCCCCCTGTCCCTCTTTATGATGGGGCTTCCTCTGTATTTCTGCGCGAAATCCATCTCAGGTCTTAATCCAGCAGCCATCTGGAATAGCATGCAAAATCAGACATCAAAAGCCTGCACTGAGACGCCGGTGGATCGCCCGCACAATGTAGTTCCTCGAGCAATGCAACGGGAGCACTACGCGCTGATGCTTAGAGAGGGAGAGACAGACAGACAGAGAGAGAGAGGGAGAGGCTAAAGTGGTGGAGTGTACGTATGCCAAGGCCTCAGGGCCATGTGTGGGGTGAAGCTTTCATGTGCCTCAACACGGAAAGACAAAACACACAGAAACACACACGCCTGATTCTTTGTAAGTGATGGTGGTGTCATTTGTGGCCGACGTGAGAGAGAGGGAGAGAGAGAGAGAGAGAGAGAGAGCGGGGGCAGGCAACAGTAGTACTCTGAAAAAGAACAGAATGACAAAAAGAAAGAGAACTGGATAGAAAGGCCTGCTGACAGTAACCAGCTCATGAGAATGGAGAGAGAGAATAGTGCTTCAGCCCAGGGATTAGACCTGGAACAGCTGGTGTACAAAGCCAGGATACAAAAAACCTCCAACAAGCCCCTTAGGCTCTTCATTCTTTCATATAGCCACAGTAAAACACACACACACACACACACACGTGCACACACGTGCATAGCCACATATAGCCCATCTTAAATGCACTTTCGTACGTTCGCAGTCGCACGCAGTGACGTGCTCCTGAAGTCTCTCTCACTCTCTGTCTCTCTGCACGCACGCATAGCAGAACGTCTAATTTTGGTACACAACTGCTAGAGCTCAGTGGGACGCGCGTAGCACCGGCCAGGAATTCTATTAGGTCCAGTTTGTTTGGATGACCCCTCGCTACACGCGCGAGCGCCAACACCAATGGGAGGAAGGAACCGGGGGCAGATTGGTACACGTGTTTGTGCTGTACTCTTCGCATGAGAGTACAGTGTTTGTTCCTGCGCTGGATCATTTAGTCCTGAGAGCTCTGGCGTGAGTCATGGCCCAGAAATCTCGGAGACGTGGCTATATCACACCTCACACCCTCAGACGGGCAGCGTTTTGAACG
>JAGXOD010000013.1:165000-175000 GCA_020368025.1 Brachyhypopomus occidentalis
TGCTCGAACCTCACTGCTGTCCTACCTCACTGCTGTCCTACCTCACTGCTGTCCTACCTTACCACTGTCCTACCTCACCGCTGTCCTACCTCACCGCTGTCCCACCTCACCACTGTCCCGCCTCACCACTGTCCCGCTGTCTCCGCAGTCCCACCTCATTGCTACACCATTGCAGTTTTTCCTTCTCCTTTTTCATCCCACAATGTCACCACAGATGGGCCCCAGCGAACCCCAACAGCTGAGTGCTTTTACAGAATTGGTTTGTCAGAATGAGGAACCTGCACTGAACTCTAAGAATCTATTAACTAATTTCTTCACCTGCTGAATCGTGGACCAAGGAAAGCAGCTCCACTCTGCAGTGTGATCAGCAGACTATGCACAAGGGGAACCACTGAGGAGTCACACACACACACACACACACACACACTCTCTCTCTCTCTCTCTCTCTCTCTCATTCCTCCATTGCTCAATATTAACTGATGAATCCTCTACGCCAGTCCCGGCACATCATAATCAGACTGGGGTCACCTGATGCACTCCGTCCATCTGTAGTGAAGTGGGAGTCCACGTACCCAATGTCTCCGCCCCCCTGCTCCGCCTTGCAGGGTGTACGGTAGCCACACACAGGTTGTACCCCTTTGAAAGACCAGTGTTGACTGGGGTGGGTGGGGGGGGGGGCATGTCAATGGCAGGAAATGTGTGTGTGCTGAGAGGAAAAAGCTGCCTTGGGTACTGGTAAAGGCAGGGGGGTAAAAATAGGGCATTGGGCAAGTAGGCAGGAAACCAGCGATCTGTGGCCTTATGGAGGAATGTCTTCTGGAGCCTAGAGATAAGAGCTTTAACTCTCTCCTCTCTTTTCACACACACACACACACACACACACACATATACGCACACACATATGCACTCATTCGCCCACATACATACATGCACACTTTGTCTTGGATCTAAACATCTAAATGCTGTCATGGCAGCTGGGCCTCATGAAAGCCTTTAAGTTTAATGGAAGGTGCAATCAGCCCCGCCCCCCACGTCTCGCACGCCCCACCCCCCCCCCCCCCCGCGCGTGCTTACGACGGCAGACAGATATTTATATACACATGCTGATGTCTGTAAGCGGACAGAGATAGACAAAGAAAGGTGCCCATATTGCAAGAGGGTTTATGCATTACTCCATCTCTCCCACAGAGATTAATGGAGCCAGGGACTCTGAAGGATTTCCAGTTCAGGTTTCTCGTTAGCGGGATGATGCTTAATCTGCGTCTGGCCAACTGACCCAGATTTAAAGGCAAGCACAGCACTTCTGCCACCTAAAGGAACCTTCTATGAGTGGAAGCCCCTTGTGCGGTGGAGTGTGCCGAGCCCTGCGGTCTTCCGGCCGAAGGGCAACTTTCCGCTTTGCGGTCGGGTCTTTTATTTGGAGTGGGAGCGCCGACAGGGCAGGGGCATTTGGGAACAGCACACGTGAGAGTTCGAGAGTGTTTGGGAGCAGTGGGCAGCGTTCGCGAGTGTTCGGGAGCCGTGGGGAGTGTTCACGAGTGTTCGGGAGCCGTGGGGAGGGTTTGCGAGTGTTTGGGAGACTTGGAGAGCGTTCGCGAGCGTTCGGGAGCTGTGGGGAGCGTTCTGAAATAGCAGGGAGCCTTGAGAAACAGCAGGGAGCCTTTGGGAACGGGAGTGTTTGGGAGAGTTGAGGACGTGCGAGGAGTGGTGTTTGGAAACAGCTGGGATATGCTCAGGCAACAGCGAGCAGGGTTCGGAAACAGCAGAGATCATTTGGGAGCAGTCGGGAGCAGAGAGCCTTGCTCCTGGACGTTTCCGCTTGGATGTGTGAGTGTCAGGGTAACATACACTGCTTGGTTTTCATCCTGCACAACTCGACTGATAACTGATTGAAGATGGGAGAGCCATAGGCAAAGCTGAAGATAGGGAGACATGAGGCAGAGAGAGAGAGAGGGGGGGGGATGAGACAGAAAGAGAGAGAGGAAGAGAGAGGACATCAAAAGAGTGGGTGGGAGATAGCGTGAAAAACATAGGCTTACTGTACTGCACTGACAGCATGGCAGTTAACCACAAGTGCACAGGTACAATCAGCTAAGAACCCAGCGTTATGGACGTTCAGGAATGCCCTGCTCTCCACATGCAGCGGAGAAAGAGCGGAATTGTGTGAGTTTTCGCATCCATATGGCCAGGAGAACGGGAATCTCCATCAGTCTGAGCCTTGTGGGCTCACTCGGGTGTGCAAGCAGCCCATAATTGTGTGTGTACAGTTGAAACATCAGAGTCTTTGTGACGAGGAGCCCTCCCCACATTAGCTGGAGGATCTGTTTAGACATCTGTCTACTTTGTCTGTGGCCCTGGCTGCTGAGTTCTCTCTTTCTACCTCCCTCTTCCCCTCCTTCTCTCTCTCTCTCTCTGCCTTGCTCTCTCCCCTCCCTCTCTCTCTCTCTCACTCTCTCTGTGCTCTGCTCACTCCTTTTTTCCACTTGTTTTTCCCCCCCTTTAAAACAGCGGTCCGGCTTTTTTCATGACCTCCAAGATTCCATATTCCATTAGCCTGGCATCTTTCTCCCTCCCTCTCTCTCTCTCTCTCTCTCTCTCTCTATCCCTCTCTCTCTCTCTCCCTTCCACCCCCCTGCTCCATAGGAACAGTGGCATGCCATTACTTGGCTAATGAGAGCTGTCTACAGCCAGAGAGAGAGCACGCCCGACACACGCTAACCAACACTGACACACTCATTATACGGCTGGCACCCGCCGCGCAAGGGACTCCCCCTCTCTCACTCAATCCCTCTCTCTCTCCCTCCCTCCCTCCCTCCCTCTCTCTCTCTCTCCTTTCTTTCCACCCTCTATCCCAGTATCTTCCCCTCTCATGCCTCCTCTGTCCTTCTGTTTCTACCTATTGAAATTCTAACACTAAGTGGAAACCCTCCTGTTGTGATTTGTAGCCCACAATCAAAGGTGATGTCAGCGTTCCGTAAAGTCTGGTCGCGCTGCGTAACTCTGCTTCCCAAAAAGAGAATTTAAACACGAGATTAAACACACTTCCAACTGGGGTATTCTCAGTGAACACACCCCCCCACCTCCAGGTGTAAAGGAGGAGCGACACTAAACCTGGCCGTGGTCGCCATTTTTTTTTAACAGGGAGCAATTAGTGGCAGTCAGTGAACGTCCGTCCGTAAGCGCTGTGACACACCCAAGATGGATGAGCTTAGTGTTAAATGCCCACGTGTGCCCGCGTGACCTGCCACGCCCCCTGCACGTCGCCGGAGCTCCCGCAGAGACGTATACACTGTCATGTTCCGTGTCATGTGAGTGCGTGTGTGCGTTTGAGCGTGCGTGTGTATGCTTGTTCAGTGGGGACCCCCCCCCCAAACCCCTCCCCCCACTGCGGTCTAAAAGGTAAACATGACATTACCAGCTAATTGAGCTGCCAGATATGCCCGGCCAATCAGTGCGCGGGACGGTTGCCGCGGTGAACAAACAGGGAAGGAGGGAGCAGCAAACGAGTGTGGGGAAGGATATGGAGGGAAAACAATGGAGTCCGGGCAGCGGGCCAGCAACACGAGCAGAAACGGATGCCATATTGCTGGGGCTTATCGCTGGTGAGAAGGGGAGTCCAGGCTCGGCAGGAGTAATGTGTGCATTCTGATATTCACCACTGCCTTCCGTTTGACTCTCCTCCAAGGCCGAACGGCTCGGCGTTGTCCAAATTGCCCCGTGGTTCCCGTTTTATGGCGTCCCCGATCGAAAGGAATTTCCCCCCAGAACGGATGGAGTCGGCGTGAGCGTCTCATCTCCTTGGTGCCCACCTACGCGTCAGGACGACCCGCGTCTGTTGCGGTCCGGGCTGCTTCCGTTGGTCTAGTGTGGTGTCAGTCTAGTGCTTCTGCGAGGCAGCTGTAGGGAGCTGGTCTCAGTTTGAACGCACACACGCACACACACACGCGCACACGCGCGCCAGCTCACTGTTTGCTGTGTGTATAGCCAGTGATGCGAGACCCAGAGAGCAGCTGGCTGGGTTATGTTACCTGAAACGTAAGTCCTCTTATGTTGTATCATTTACACCCATCTAGCATTAATGGAAGGTGTGTGTGTATGCGCGCGCGTGTGTGTGTGAATTATGTGTGTAACATTCTCTTCAGATTAGCAGAATAGATGTGCATGCTTAAGTCTTCACCAGTGAGTGGAATCTGAAGCACTACCCCCCCCCCCCCACACACACACACACACATGCACACACTACAAAGCTGGCAGATAAAGACCCCCTTACAGCCTCAGCACTGTGGTAACACACACAGTAACACACAGTAACACACCGTTCCTGAGCCTCGCGATCCTGAACCGCTCCCTTTAGGAGACAGGAACACAATAGACTACGGTTTGACTGTTACACCCTGCCTGGTGAATACAACGTTCTCTTCATCACAGTAAAGAATCAGTCTTCAACGTCTCCAAAAACCACAACCCCCCCTCCCCAACCCTCCCATTCTATATGATTGAAATGTCACGATATGCTGGGCTGTGTTCAGACTCTGTGCTCCTGAGGGGGGGAACTAGATGCACAGATGTGAGCTGTTTGAATGTGTCTTTGTTGTTTGCACAAGAACCGCATAGCCTGAGCAGACACTTTCAGTATTGCACAAACACTTTATCGTTTATATCACTGTGGTCCAAAGTGCTGACATTCAACAACAAAAGACGACACGATTCGTCTTCTCGGCATGGCCACACCACGTCCCCGCTCCGTTCAGAGAGCACGGGTGCTTCACATTGGCCCGCCGAGGTGTCGGGTCCTGGCGGAGAGATCGGTCAGACCAGTATCCTCTGAAGTGGTAAAAGTCAGCGATGAAGCCAGCGCTGGTCTAATCTGTGGCCCCCTACTACTGTTAAAGTCAGCGATGAAGCTGGTGCTGGTGTAATCAGTTGACCCCCCGATGCGGTTAAAGTCAACAATGAAGTTGATGCCAGTCTAATCCACGCCCCTCCCCCCCACCCCGCACCGCTGCGGTTTAAGTCATCGATGACGCCAGCGCTGTTCTGAACCCATGCAATGCGGAGAGATGAAGAAAGAGTGCAGCTAACTCAGGTCTTAGCTTATGTAAGGGCATTACTCACAGGGTAAACACAGGCTGCCAGGGCCTTCTCTTATTATTATACACATTCCTCTGTGGAGCTGTTCAAGTTTATTTCTAGAGAAATAAGTTTCAGACACCCAACACACACACACACACACACCTACACAGCTGTCTGTTTGCGAACTCATCAGTAACGATTGTGGAGGCAGAGCATTTTTATGAAGTTTATGAAAACATTTCAGCTCCTCATTAGTGAACACTTCCATTTGCGTACATTCATCTCTCTGTTGCTGTAAACACGCTGTAATTCTGTCATGTTTTAATGTTTTGCGGACTAGAAAACATTTTGATTGGCGATTACTAATAACCATTTGTGGATAGCATTGCAGAGAGATGAATGCTATTAATGTGGGACCTGAAAGGTCTCACCCTCACACAGACACGTAGACACACACACAAGCATCCATACCTGGCTGCAGTTTCTGTGTGTGTTTGTGTGTGTGTGTGTGTGTGTGTGTGTGTGTGTGTGTGTGTGAGATGTGGACCATAGTTTCAGTGCATGTTGATCTCTCTGTCAGCATGGACTGAAATATGCAGTGTCGTCCAACATGAGACATCTGCTGTGGAAAATACACCCCATGAGATCATCACACACACATACACACACACATACACACAAACACACATACACACACACAGGTCATAAGATCCCACACAGGCTAAAACTGCCACTAGTGACTGTCGCCAGGCTAATTCCAATGGCTACAGCTAGAACCATAAACGTCTGAAATTTCAGAACATATATTAGACACACAGAATACATACATTATCTGTTCGAGATTTACAGCTATTCCTTATGAGTCACATGCTTCTGTCACATGCATTAAAAGTCATAAATTATGTAGCCAAATATTCAATCCTTGGAATTCTTTTCTTATCGTTTCTGTGGTCATAGATGTAGTACTGAGAAATGAAGTGCATTCGGATGCAGTTCAGCTCCCGGTTACTCTTGGAAGTTTAAACGAGGAAATGTTCCCGCTTTGAATGTCTGATAAACAGTGAAACTTGAGTTGTCAGGATGCATCTTCCTCTCGCTCTTTGCAACATGGCCGGCCGTGCTGCGTGTGTGCCGGGTTCTCGCGTGCGGTGCGGCTGGGGTTCAGACGAGCAGATGGTTGTGAGTAGATAGCTTTAGCATTTAGCTTTAGCATTTGGAGGAGCACTTTGGTTCCTTTGTGTGGCCTGAACCATGCCAATGGCAGATTAGTTTAATGCGCTCTACATGTTATGACCGCGGTGGCAGTTTTCCGTGAAAAGGAAGGAGCCCCCGCAGCAGGGCTGAAGTGGGGGTGATGGAGGACTGAAGCAGGGCTGAAGTGGGGGTGATGGAGGACTGAAGCAGGGCTGAAGTGGGGGTGATGGAGGACTGAAGTAGGGCTGAAGTGGGGGAGATGGAGGACTGAAGCAGGGCTGAAGTGGGGGTGATGGAGGACTGAAGCAGGGCTGAAGTGGGGGTGATGGAGGACTGAAGCAGAGCTGAAGTGGGGGTGATGGAGGACTGAAGCAGAGCTGAAGTGGGGGTGATGGAGGACTGAAGCAGAGCTGAATTGGGGGTGATGGAGGACTGAACAGGGCTGAAGTGGGGGTGATGGAGGACTAAAGCAGGGCTGAAGTTGCGGCGATGGAGGACTGAAGCAGGGCTGAAGTGGGGGTGATGGAGGGCTGAAGGAGGGGTGATGGAGGACTGACGCAGGGCTGATGGAGGGTTGATGGAGGACTGAAGCAGGGCTGAAAGGGGTTGATGAAGGACTGAAGTAGAGCTGAAGGAGGGATGAAGGCAGGAAGCACCTCCACTGCTACATCTGGCACTCGGCAAGAAGCCCAGGCTGACTGGCGGCAGAGGGGGTTTCGGTGCATTTCGCATTTGCAACTCCAGACGCCCCCTGTCTGCGAGGAAGGAGGTTGAGTGCGCTCCATCCAGCTCACTGTCGCGACATCCTTGTGAGCTCGGAGAGGAAGGTAAGCATACTGGTCACTCCTCATGACCATGGAAACGCAGCGCTGTCTTGGAGATGGAGTGGAAAGGCACAGCAGGGTGTTTCAAAGGGCAGCGCCACCGGTTGCTCCCGGTTACGGGCGACACTGTTCACTGGGAGCTAATGGAATCATCTTGGACTTCGTGTTTTTTTAAGCAATTACTCCTTGACAGAGAGAGGGTGAACAAAACAGGATCCTTATACACACCTGGACACATGTGTACACTTACACACACACACACACACATACATGTCATATTGCATTCTCAGAAATATGCTGTCGCTGCATGTTGTATATAGGCATTCACACCTGAGACATAAAATCACTCTCACACGAGAGAGAGAGAGAGAGAAAGAGAGAGAGAGAGAGAGAACGTTGGCCAAGTGACCACAGATATTAGTTGGCCGGTCTCCAAAGACCATGTTATTTTTCCTCCCCCAGCCCTGTGGGAACAGCGTGTGCTGTTCTGATCTGAGCTACTCGAAGCCCTCACAATACTGAATCATTCAAAGGGAGAGACAGAAGAGACAGACAGGCAGATAGACAGAGAGAGAGAGACAGACAGACGGGGGGGTCTAAAGAGCTTTCAGTCAAATCACACGTTTACACTGTTACTAACAAGCTAAATATTAGCACTATTCTTAGGAATGGTAGCTTGATTCTGTGAAGGTTTGTGTGTGAGGGTGTGTGTGTGTGGATGCATCACTGCCCTTTCAAAGGTTAGCAGTGACGCTTCTTAGCCATGTGAATTTAACAGTTACCTCCTGATCTCGGGCAGTAATAAGCAGAGAGGATGTTAGCTGTTAGCACGTGAGAAGTGGAAGCTGCTCTGTGTTAACTTTGCGCCAATGTCCTAACAGTGTGTAAACAACTACATCCAGGCCTCTGCGCTTTTATGGATATGTAACCCTGGGTTACTGGTTCGTTTCTATGGCAACGCCCGTCAGCAATGTGTTTGCGGATCCAAATACTGAGTGCAATGACCTGTGTTTGTGTGTGCTTTCGTGTTGTGTGTGTGTGTGCGTGTATGTGTGTGTATGTGAGTTTTTGTGTGTGCGTGTGCATGGGGGGGGTGCTCTTTAGAAACAGCAGTATTGAATTGCAGGTGCAGTGTTCAGTAGCAAACCCCCCCCCCCCCAACCCAGCACCCGCATTCTCTGTGTTATCCTAATTAGAACCCCCAGATGCACACTCACACACTCTCTCTCTCTCTCTCTCTCTCTCTCTCTCCCTTCCCTCTGTCTCTCTTCCTCTCTTGCTCTCTCTCTCACACACACACACAAACACACACAGAGCAGCTGAAATACAATTTTCCCCATTTGCATAATGAGGCTTCACTGAGCCTGGGAACGCTGGCGGTGAGGAAGCACGCGCGCGTGTGTGCGTGCGCATGCATGTCTGTGTGCGTGTGCGCCCGCGCGGGTGTGTGTATGCGTGCGTGTGTGTGTTTGCATGTTTGTGTGCGTGTGTGTGTGTGTGCGGGTGTGCGTGCGTGCATATGTGTGTGTGTGCGTGCATGCATGTGTGTGTGTGTGTGCATGTTACCAGACTGAGTCATTGTTCCGGTGATAAAGGTGTGACTCTCACCCTCAGTGCCACCTCTGTACGTGGGCAGAAAAAAACAGTCAGCAAAAGACAATCAGCCACACACTCATACACAATTACAGTGAAGCAACCTCAAAGAACAGCCATCAGCAATTAACCTTTTTTCTGTGTAAGTATTAGAAAGTTGATTATTACTTGGTTATTATAAGTTCTGTACTTAATCATTAGGAAGGATAAACACAGGATCTGGTTCACGCAGCGTGAGCAGAGACGGTGCTGTCAGGGAGGTGAAGGGGAACATATTTCCTTCGTTTTCTTTCAGGCCGTCGGTCGCTGTGTTTCTGGGTGTGTGTGTGTGTGTGTGTGTGTGTGTGCGTGCGTGCGTGCTTGTGTGTTCAGTCGTGCTACAGGGCTGTTGTTTATATTTCTACAGGTCAGGAACATTTATCATGGCTTTACTGTAGCTCTGTTTGGCTTGGCTCATACACACACACACAGACTCTCTCTTGCTCACACTCTGACACACACACACACACATGTACACACACATGGTCAAGTCCCTCAGGCTGTTAAAATCTCATCTGGCAAGGCAGGACCCCTAAACTTAGTCACAGTAATCAGACATACCTACACACATACACACACACAAACACACACACACACATTGAAAGAGGAAGACAAACATATTACTTTCTTTCACTGTTTCACAAATAGGCTGTCATGAACATCCTTAAATATCACAGAGTTACAGCTATGTCTGATATCATTATCTGCATTCACAGTGTTACAGCTATGTCTGATATCATTATCTGCATTCACAGTGTTACAGCCATGTCTGATATCATTATCTGCATTCACAGTGTTGCAGCCATGTCTGGTATCATTATCTGCATCACAGTGTTACAGCCATGTCTGATATCATTATCTGCATTCACAGTGTTACAGCCATGTCTGATATCATTATCTGCATCACAGTGTTACAGCTATGTCTGATATCATTATCTGCATCACAGTGTTACAGCTATGTCTGATATCATTATCTGCATCACAGTGTTACAGCCATGTCTGATATCATTATCTGCATTCACAGCGTTACAGCCATGTCTGATATCATTATCTGCATCACAGTGTTACAGCCGTGTCTGATATCATTATCTGCATCACAGTGTTACAGCCATGTCTGATATCATTTTATGCATCACAGTATTACAGCCATGTCTGATATCATTATCTGCATTCACAGTGTTACAGCCATGTCTGATATCATTATCTGCATCACAGTGTTACAGCTATGTCTGATATCATTATCTGCATCACAGTGTTACAGCTATGTCTGATATCAT
>JAGXOD010000013.1:180000-245000 GCA_020368025.1 Brachyhypopomus occidentalis
ATGGAAGCTCAGGCTGAATTTCTGGAGCCATTTTGGTGTAATCTCTATAGGTTTTACACCTCCATTTTGTATGTGAGCAACAATGCATGTTGTCAAACTGCCGTGTTGTGCTCCCACCCACACACACACACACACACACACACACACACACACACACACACACACACATACAAACAAACACACACACACACACACACACATGCTTTGTTTGTAGAGTAGCAAGTGCAAACACACACCCTAACACTGTTTTTCTCCACCTGAGGGATAAAAGTCCTTACGAAGCATTTCTCTCTTTCTGTGTCTCTCTCTTACACACACACACACACACACGCACACACAAATGACTCATCACCAGAGTGACTTTGTTTGACATTCGCCCAGAAAAGTTGAGAAGTTAACTTTTTCATTTTCCTTTTTTTTTTTTTTTTTTTTTGCTTTAAAAAAATAGACTCACTCATTGGAGAAAAAATAGTAATTATCAAGATATGAACCTAGCTAGCCTTGTCTTGTGCTGTGCATTTATCTGCATGCTCTACACAGAGGAACGAAGACAATGGAATAAAGAATTGCTTTTCCAAAGACTTCTTCATAACAAGCTGAGATTTCAGAATAATCTTTTCAGTGCGCTGCTCGACTTGAATCCCTGGCGATGCAAAGCATTGTGGGTGGGTTCCATTTTTTTTTTTTTTTAATTATAAAAGAGATGGTATTGATGTTTCGGAAGGTGCCTACTTAAATCATTTATCAGCTGGGAGAGTGCTAACGGAGCACTTCCTATGCAGCTGCTGCCCGTACCTTATCTGAAGCCAATACTGTAAGTGCAGCTCCTCAGGCCGCTACGACACAAATCATTCCAGCAAGCCTGCTGCTGGTGGAGAGGGGG
The DNA here is from genome assembly GCA_020368025.1 of Brachyhypopomus occidentalis. Lineage (NCBI taxonomy): Eukaryota > Metazoa > Chordata > Actinopteri > Gymnotiformes > Hypopomidae > Brachyhypopomus > Brachyhypopomus occidentalis. The sequence goes on from JAGXOD010000013.1 coordinate 180,884, forward strand.
AGAGGGAGGGAGGGAGGGAGGGAGGGATGGGGAGGGAGAGAAATCAAAGGTGTTAGCATTGTGTATCTGAGTAACATAGAAAATTGTTTTCTAGTAAGTTGAAGTTAATTTTCCCTCAGAAGTCTTTTTTTTTTTCTTTCTTCGTTTGCTCGTCACTTTGTGGCAGCGTTGGAGGAACAATCTAAATAAAGAAAGAAAAACAACTTTAGATTTCTTCTCGGTTTCTGGGTTTGTCTTGCACATTTCCATATGAATGCTTTTGAAATTATCTTCTTTTTATCAAACATCTCCTCTTCCTTCTTTTAAGAAGTCTAACCAACGGGCTGCATGGTTTTGCTCCGAACAACCACATAAGCACCTTTTAAAGGAAGTCTCTCTCGCTCTCTCTCTCTTTCCCCCCCCCCCCCCCCTCCAACATGTCAGGTGTTGTGGTAGAGTGCAGGGGAGATGAGGTGTGTGTGTGCATGTGTGTGTGTGTGTATTGGGTGGAGGGGGGAGGGAGGCTGGTTTAAGGCCTTTGTTCTGTGTGTGTGTGTATCACTCCACACAGGGTTCAGTTAAAAATGGGTTCAGCTGAACATCCGCTTCTCTGCCAAAATAACCCTCTTCTGCACCACCTCCCCCCCACCGTCCAACGCCCCCTCTTCTACTTACCTTTGCACACACACACACACACATACACACACACAAACACATAGAATCTTGCAGAAGCATGCACACATGCAGACGCACGTAGAAACACAGTGTACACGTACACAGAAGCTTGCAGAGTTGTGTGCGCGCACACAGAGTTTATTTCAGGATTTAATTTCTCAGAAACTTGCTCTGTTCTTTCTGTTGCTTTTCCCCCTATTTTTCGTAAAGGTTACATCTTAAGGCTCGCTATCTCTATAGCAACTCGGCCAGGGCCTTATCCTCAAGCAGCGAGTTTAGCGCTCACATTGATGGTGCTCCATCAAGAGCCACGAGAGCAGGAAATGGGATTACTGATGCTGGAATATAATCTCCCTTTCACTCAGATGCAATCATATGCAGTCATGTACTGTACTAATGGCAGAGTGCACTGGGGTTCATAAGGCAGGAATAACAATAAACCGCTCGGTTAACTGGAGGTTTGCTGCTCTTAATGACTGTAGAAATGCGTTAATGTTTCAATAATGTTTGATTTTTGCTTTTGGGTATTTTTTATCTGTTTGTTTTTGCTTTTCTTTTTTACATTTCTTTGTGGTTATTGAAAGTGAGCCTTTAGTTTCCAGCAGTGTTTATAATACAAATACAACCAGTTTTATTTGCTTTGAGAATTAAAATTTGAATATATTCTTCCACATAATTATTCAGCAAGCTGTTTATATAAATAAATAAATTCGGTTTGATGTTGCTGTGAGCACAGAAGCCCCACATCCGCAGGTCAGCTGCCCCATGACTATTTTTAAGGTTTATGAAATGATGAATGAATTATTGATATGTTCCACTGTTCTGCTGACAGACCCCCCTTTTGTCTCTTTCACACACACACACACATACACACACACACACATAAATTCACAAAGTCACTCTCACACCTACGTGTTTGGGTGTGTATGTACAGGCACACTCACTAACACTGTGTGTGTGTGTGTGTGTGTGTGTGTGTGTGTTCCTCTTCCCTTATGGGCATGCAGTTAAGCCCTTAGCTTTGCCCTTGGCCCTCTGCAATGGTGCAGTGAGGGCTGTAGCTGTATGCAAACAGTGGCACAGAGTTGTCATACACTCTGCAAACAAGGCCCAGTCGAACTACATTTACCAGCAGCCCTCAGTGACTCACAACAACAACCTTACGGCATGAGGTACTGAGACCTGCTGCCAGTGCAATAAATAATACAGCCTTCTATTAGAGCAGGGTATCTTCAGCTCACAATAAAGTGACATTAAGGTAATCTTCTGGAAGTTTCTACCTCCTGTGTTGGACAGAGGCCTGCATTACAGCAGGTCATAGTTCGGTTAACTGTGCATTAGACCCAGGCAGTCAGTATGTGACACTAAGAAATCAGCATTGGATGTTGAATTCCTGCTGAAACAAAAAGGAAATGGTGTTCTCAGAGAACTAGATGTTTTGAAGTTGGCTGACGATCCCCGAGGTCGATGAATGGCCAGGTGTCAAACTGTGAGAAAAACCTGAAATACCGTGGACACACTTAAGGAGTGAAAGAAAAACATTCGGTTTTATTTTAACCAGCAAGCTAACAGGTGCTCCTCCCTTTGTGTGTGGTCAGTATTCCTTATCTAATGCTATCGGTGTCTGTTGTTTTGTGCGTGTGCACCTGCACGTGTGTTTGAAACCAACAGACCATAATACGGCCAGCGGTTTGTTTGTTTGTTTTTTTTTGTTTTGTTTTTATCTCATTTCACGTTTGGTCACGTGTCCTCGCTGGCACCGTGGCAGGAGTCAGGCCCTTCCTGCCCCCGCCCCGGTGATCTCCAACCCCCCCCCGGGCCTCCACCCGCAGCCTCCACCCTGCCCCCAACCCCCACCTCACCTGCTCCTGCCCTCCCTGTCTGGTTTGGGAAGACTTGCATAGTCAATTATGTTGGAGTTTGAGAGATGGAGTGAGTCAGAGTTGCCGTATTTTTGTATGATATTAATATTTCATACGCGCCATTCTAGGCTGCATATGTAAGTGAGGGGGAGCCGGTTGGAATCTGCAGAGCTGGGACATTTTTCAGCCTGCCCTGAAGACCCAGACACTGCAGTGACTGTCATTACAGCCTCTGCTCCTTATTCTTACCCTGATTGAGGTGATGAATGAAATGATGAATTCTGGCAACCGCTCAGGTGTTTGAAGGGTTGAGTCCATCCACTCGACTGTGTGCACGTTGCCAGATTCGGATATGTAAGACAACAGGAATGTGTTGATAATGGAGGTACAGTAAACATAGAAAGCTTATAAAGGAATTGAGTTGGAATTAGAGTTGAATGCAGTGCAGGAGTATTAATTAGAGTTTAATTGGGCTGAATAGAAGGAAAACAGTAGAATTGTTCAGAAAGGCAACAAAATGGAAAGTGAACAATGGAGAGATTGATTGAACATGCTCTGTGTTGTTTCTGAAACAGATGAGATGGTTTTGCACCACTGCAAACACTTATAGCATGTGGGTTTGGGGAAAGGCAAACACACACACACACACACACACATACAATAAATGCATGCACACAATAATACACTACCACAAGGCCCAAATATATTAATGTAGTCTGCCAGCTTTCTCTGAAATTCAAATGTAAAAATGGGTGGGGGCATTCTCTCTCTCTCTCTCTCTCCCTTCCTCTCTCTCTCTCTCTCCCTCTCTCTCTCCCTCTCTCTCTCTCTCTGTCTTTTTCTCCCTCTCACTGTCTCTGTCTTTCTGTCTTTGTCTCTCTCTTTCCCTCTCTGAATCTCTCCGTCTTTCTCTGTCTGTCTCTCTGAGAAAAAACTGTCATTTATCTATTAGTGTACCGTAAATATTACATGAGCGTTAGATCTCGGTGGCTTTGGCATGATAGCAGATGTGTGTGTGTGCGTGTGTGTGTGTGTGTGTGTGTGTGTGAGACTATTATTTTATTCCAGCTCTACTTGTTTATTGCTGCTGCTCATGACCTACTTCCATTCATCCCTAGTCTGTGTAGTGTTCTCCAATCTGCCCCCATCTCAAACAGCCATCCCCACAGTACAATTACCACGCTAAAGAGAACCCAAATGGAGATGTTTGTACTAAATAACACATGTGTAATTAAGACCTAATGAGTTTTTGTCACTACGGAATGTGCAATTAGACTGGTAATACAAAATCTCAGCGCAGTGTGGAGAAAGACAGACAGACAGAGAGAGAGAGAGAGAGAGAGAGAGAGAGAGAGATGAAAGAATATGGAGATGTAGAAAGTGAGAAGAGGAAGAAATGTTGAAAAGAGGGAGATAGGGAGGGCAGAAGTTAGTGGGCAGGTTGTTTAAAGCTGAAGTCCTGCCCAATTGAAAACAATATTGTTTAAAACAACAACAACGGTGTGTCAGTGCCGCCATGCCGGGGTCCTGGTCACCCTGACGATGACCCAGCTAGGGCCGGCCAGAGCCACTCAGAGCCCCTCTTATGTTTAGCATTCCTGCGGTTCTCATAAACACCTCTCACGCCAAGTTCATTTAAACATTCGAAATGAAAAGGTCCACATGCCTGGTGGAATGGAGACTAATATAAACCCATTACAGACAATGAGCTCACCAGAGCGAAGGCCTGGGGGCGTTTAGCCCAGCAGAACCCCTGATTACCGTTGCCCCTGCTAGAGGGAATTCAGCTCTGCTGACCTCACCTCGCCTGGTGCTGTGGACGTTCTTCAGCAGAACAGGTCCGACTTTTGTCTGCATGAAATAAGTATGGACGAAATGAGTATGCACGGAATAAGTACGGATGGAATAAGTATGGATGGAGTAAGTATGGTTTGGGTGTTAATAGCACGGTGTTAACAGTAAGGACATCACGAGTGCTGTCTGCTTTTGCTGTGCACCAGATCGCTGGAGAAGTGGCTGGTGGCGTCAGATTCATAATGGGAGTCCTTTGCACTCTTCATGCAGGGAAGCCATTGAGTTGTAGCTCATCAGTACAAATGGAGCACGGGATGAGAGGGGTCGCTGGGCAGAAAGCTAGCAATCCCCACCCCCCGGCCCCGCCACACCCTGTTACATGCACGCACACACACACACACACACACATGCACACACACACACACTTTCCATCGCCTCCTCTGTCAGATTGATGTCCTAAGCTCCTCATCACGTACACCTGAAAGAGAACCATTCACATCAACATGGGGTGAGGAGGAAGAGGGGGCCTCTCTCTCTCTCTCATTTTCTCTCTCTCTCCCTCTCACTCTCTCATTTTCTCTCTCTCTCTCTCTCTCTCATTTTCTCTCTCTCCATCTCACTCTCTCTCTCCATCTCATTCTCTCTCTCATTTTCTCTCTCTCTCCCTCTCACTCTCTCTCATTTTCTCTCTCTCTCTCCCTTTCACTCTCTCATTTTCTCTCTCTCTCCCTCTCACTCTCTCTCTCATTTTCTCTCCCTCTCTCTCCCTTTCCCTCTCTCTCTCTCTTTCTCTCTGACTCTGTCTCTCTCTCCCTGACTCTCTTGCGCTCTCTCTCCCCCTCTCTCTCTATCTGTCTCTCGCTCTGTCTCTCTCTCTCTCTCTGCCCCTCTACCTCTCACTCTGCCCACTTCTCTTCTTGCTGTGTTGGGCATGTACTGGATGCGAAATGCCGTGATAAGTCTGCTGGTGGATGAGGCTCTTTGTTAGCTCCACAGGGACCAGCCATGGGAGACATGCCTCTGTTGTCCTTATCGTCTAATGCATGCTCCTCTAATAGATTTAACAGCATCCACTGACCAGGTTCATGGGCCTTTATACCAATCACACAGACACACGTGCACACAGCGCAGACTCTAAAAAATGTATTGTTGAGCATCTGAATAAATCCTTTTCATGCCGAGGTTGTGGGTTCCTCAGAGAACCGGACAAGCCTGGAATCCCAAATAGGGACAGGGCTGGCTTCTCCAACTCACCTTTTTTACCCACACACACACACGGAGTTGATTGACAGTAACTAGCATCACTGGCTCACCAAAGCAAACCCCTCATTCCAAACAAACATACGTTTTACGTAAAAGCAGCGGGTGTGTACCTGTTTGCCTGATAATGCTTTATTTTTACTTAAAATGTTATTCGAAAACAAAATGAATATCTTGGTACAGACAGACAGAGGTACTGGCAGATGAGAGTGAGGTGTGCCGAGGTGCTGGACCCAGCATGGTCTGCTCTGAAGCAGCTGCTCTGTAGTGCTGTTCCACAGCATGGTGGGTGTCTGCACTCACCTTCACCTGCTGTGGAAAGGGAGGATCAGGAGGGTTCAGGTAGGCTGAACTCCGCCCACCTCAGCGGCTGCACGTTCATTGGTGGACTATCGGCAGACTGCGGCGACAGGCATGGGTGTTGCTAACGGGCATACGGGACGTCTGGTGGCGAGCCGAGACCTGCCACACGGTGCTGGCGCAGCCCGCCAGACCCGCCGGACTTGCTGGGACCCGCTGGGACCCGCTAGGGTTCTGCTTCCTGCTGGTCTCCGGGCTCCAGGGCTGGACTGTTGCAGCTAGGCCCGACGCTCCAGCACGGGCTGTGATTGTGGAGACCTGCCACTCCGACCCATCCTCTCACTTTGTGAAACTCAGTGGGCCTTGGTTTGTCCCCTCTCTCCCTCCGTACGGGCGGGACCCAGGAAACAGAGCAGCACCCAGCGAGTGAGAATCGCATCCTCACACTGTGGACTAATTAAGAGCAGCAGATGATGGTAAATGATTCTCCAGTGGTTGCCTTGATTGCACACACTCTCGCACGCGTGCACATACATCCCCCACACACACACACACACTCTGAGAGAGGGTGTAATTTGTGAAGGTGTCTGCTGGAGTTTCCATTTGGAGGCATTTGCATGTTAATTAGGGAGGCTGCTCAGCTGTTCTGCCTCATTTCTTCAGCCTTTAGTCCATAAAGAAACAATGATCATTCTGCACAGAAGAGCTGTGTGTGTGTGTGTGTGTGTTTGTGTGTGTGTGTGCTCTGAACTTCTGCTGTGCCAGAATAAACGTGTGCTTCCTCAGGTGGAACTCTGTAACTTTGCTCCTTTCTTAAAAGTGCATAAGCACACACATAGACGCACACACACACACATGCACATGCACACATGCACGCGCACACAGCCACACACACACACACACACACACACACATACAGAGGGAATTTAGATTGCTGTCTCTCTCTATCAGTTGTTTGACTGGCATGTCATTAGGCACAGTGCAGGACCACACTGAGGTGTAAAATTCCTCCAGAGAGAGAGAGAAAGAAAGACAGAGGGGGAGAGAGAGAGAGAGATAGAGAGAAGAGGGGGCTGAAAGGAGGGATTGCTCTCATTTCAAACACTAAATTTAAACCAGACATGAGAAGCACACACACACACATACATAAGCACACACACACACACACATACATAAGCACACACACACACACACACACGTAACATTTCATGTGGCTCTTTGTCAAGTGTGTTTGGTTGTGGCAGCCATCTTGTTGGAGAGGTGTTGCACAGTTTCTCACCCAGTGAGAAAGACCCAGTGGACCCAGTGAGACAGAGCCAGTGAGACAGAGCCAGTGGACCCAGTGAGACAGAGCCAGTGAGACAGAGCCAGTGAGACAGAGCCAGTGGAGTCTGTGCAGGTGGAGACAGTAGCACTATAGTAGGACACCACGTAGCCTAAAGCAGGTGTAGTTCCTGATGGACTTCTTAAAAAAAAACACTATTAGAGAATTCTCTAATAGTGTTCATGTACTTTCTAATATGAATTTTAGGAAGTTGAACATGTGCGTTCTCTGTGCAGGATGATACACCTGCTCTAGTCATCCCCTTCCCAAAAGAGTAACGTGAGCTGATTTGGGTTGTTTGTTCTGAAGTGTTCAGTCTCCAGCCTTGTCCACAAAATATAACAAAAACACACAGCGGCAACTACTGGAACACACACACGAGCGCGATCACACACGCAGCACCCCCCCCCCCCCCCCACCACACACACACACACACAGCAGTGAGTGGCTTAGGCATTCTAAGCTATGAGTTCTGGCAAATGCAAGAGTGTTAATCACTTGTTGTCTCATGCATCGACACTTGCCTGAGGGCACGCACACACACACACGCACACACACACACACAGAGTCTGGGTTGCCCTACTTTGTCCGAGGTTGCTGTGGGAGCGAGTTATAGCACTAAAGGCCGTTGTACCCTCTTAGCTATACTCTGTGTGTGTGTGTGTGTGTGTGTGTGCGCGCTTATGTGTGTGTATATATGACACTTGGGTCTGTTAGTATAATTAATGCTTCTGTATTTCTGACATCCCCTGCAGTTACCTCATATGACATGCGTGTCTCTCTCATCTCTAACTTGCATAGTCATAGTCACACACACACACCACACTCACACCAACACACACCACCAGTGTGCATCCACACCCCTGACTGGCCTAATTACCCCTTAGCTAATGAACTGTAATTACAACTGCAGAGCCAGGGGAGCTCCTGAGAAAGAGTGTGAGTCTCTTCTCACACACACACACACACACTGTCTCCTCTCACACACACATTGTCTCTCTCTCTCACACACACACACACAGTCTCCTCTCTCACACACACTGTTTCTCGCTCATTTTATGTATGTTTTTCCTCCTTCTTGTGTCTCTTCCTGTGTGGCTTTTCTCTGTCTCGTGTCAATCATCTTTTCTTGAATTGGACTCACACCCCTGTCTCTCCTTCTCTTTCTGTCTCTCCACAGTTTGATGGTGAAAACATGTACATGAATGAGAACAACCAAGAGTTCCTTTCCCCAAGTCAGGTAAGAGTCGGCGGCACTGTGTGTGTGTGTGTGTGGTGTGACGTCTTTTGTGACGTGTGCATTTGTGTCCATGTGTTTGTGTGCACCTTGATTTGACACAGAATTAAAAATACTCATATAAATGTTCATTTTATAAATGCGTGTCATTCACTGGGGTGTATGCAAGTTGTGCTACACACGTTTACACACACAGATGTATGCACACGCGCACACACACGCAGCTGTGAGGAGCACGTGGTAGAGCATATGGCTGTGTTTGTGTTTGGGGACATGCTGAATTGGTTGCGTCTCTCCCCTGTTAAATAAACAGAAGGGGGAGAGGGAGGCGTGCCTGGCACTTCTGCTCCTCTCTCACCCCTCCACCGCGCTCCGGTCCTGTCCGTCCTGCAGTGCAGGACTCTCTAACCCCTCCACCTGTCCCCCGTACCCATCTGCCCTGTCCCCCTCATCCATCTGCCCTGTCCCCCTCATCCATCTGCCCTGTCCCCATACCCCTCTGCCATCCCCCTCACCCCTCTGCCCTGTCCCCCGTACCCCTCTGCCCTGTCCCATGTACCAATCTGCCCTGTCCCCATACCCATCTGCCCTGTCCCCATACCCATCTGCCCTGTCCCCCTCACCCTTGTTCTCCAGTGCAGCACATGGAGGTTGTTCTTGGTTTATCAGCCATGGTGCAAAGCCTGTGGTTTCCGGGCATTTTTCACTTTAATGACATTGTACTCATGTTACTAAGCACTCGTCCAGTTGGAGACAGTGTTCCTGTGTATTTGGCGCACACACACACACACACACACACACAAACACACACACCTAAAACAACATTCAGTGGCTTTAGTGGAGGACAGTGTGTACAGTGTGTAGCGAGGGCCAGTGACAGGTCTCCTGGTCTGTGTAGAAATGCTAATCACTTCTCTGCATCCACGGGTCCTATTGACAGCACATTTTAAACTCATTAAATTCATTTTTAAATGTAACTAACATTGCATGCGATTCTCCAATTGGGCAGCAACATGAATGATGTAGGCTGTGTCCTGATGTAGGCTGTGTCCTGATGTGGGCTGTGTCCTGATGTGGGCTGTGTCCTGATGTAGGCTGTGTTCTGATGTGGGCTATGTCCTGATGTAGGCTGTGTTCAGTTAGCTTGTGCTTTCAGCCAGCTTGTGTGTACACCAGCCTACAGCAACCGCTGGTGGTCCGCTAGTGTTTACAGTCTCGACCAGTTCATGTAAACATCAGTTTGTAAACAAACACGTTAAGCTTACGAGTCAGGATAAGGAGTACATCTAATACACCCACAGGAGGTAAAAGCAATTAGTTGTCATCTGGATCGTGTCTTAAGCTGACCGACAGAAGTGCACCGTGATATATCAGAAACACCAAAAGCTCGAATAAAAAGGTGGTTTGGTGTGAGGCCGGCAAATCCGACAGGCTGGAGGAGTCTTGCTTGTCTGTTCATAACCTCATCTCTGGGCTCCGGTGGAACTGCACAGGTGCGGATGGTGAGAGCAGGAGAGCGACAGTGAGTCCAAATCGTGGTGGTACAGAAAAAAAAAGGCTGAGCTCCCTACTAACGAGGATCATTATGTTGTCTTTCACGTGCACATGTTTCTCAGCTGGACTAGTGAGTTCTCATTTTTTGGAGAGGTGCAGCCTTGTTGCAGTCTATGCACATGAGCCATCTTAACCTGTGAGTGAGGGAGGGAGTCTGTGGGGGAGGGAGGTAGGGAGGGAGTCAGTGAGGGGGGGAAGGAGGGAGGGAGGGAGGGAATGATTGAGTCAGGGAGGGAGGGAGTGAGGGAGGGAAGGAGGCAGGGAGGGATGGAGGCAGGGAGGGAGGAAGGGAGGGAGGTAGGGATGGAGTCAGTGACTGAGGGAGGTAGGGAGGGTGTCAGTGACTGAGGGAGGTAGGGAGGGTGTCAGTGAGGCAGGGAAGGAGGTAGACAATGAGAAACGGAGGGACGGAGGGAGTCAGGGAGGGAGGTAAGGATGGAGTCAGTGACTGAGGGAGGTAGGGAGGGAGTCAGTGAGGGAGGGAAGGAGTGAGTCAGTGAAGGAGGGAGGTACGGAGGAAGTCAGTGAGTGAATGAAGTCACTGGGGGAGTCAGTGAGTGGGTGAGAGTGGGAGGGAATGACTTAGTGAGAATGATAGAGGGAGGGAGTCAGTGAGTGAGGAAAGGAGCATGTCAGTGAGTGAGGGAGCGAGTGAGGGAGGAGGGAATAAGTCAGTGAGTGAGGGAGTGAATAAACCAGTGAAAGAGTGGGTGAGTGATTGAGTCAGGGAGGGAGTGACTGAGAGAGTTGCAAGTGAGGTTCAGGAGGTGCTTTGCATATAAAATACTGAATTCACAGGCATCTGTGAAGATCCCTCCACTATACAGCCTCCAGGACGTGTCTGCATGTGTTCTCTTTTTTGATGCCAGAGCAGTGCATTGTGGGTGCATTTACAAAGCACTAGCTTTTAAAAAATGTGATAAAATGAGTTCCTTAAATTGGAATTTCACTAAAAATAGACCTGTGTTTAAATCCAGGACCACTGATGGTTAACAGTTAGAGAGGCTCTACTGATATTCTCTTTTACACATCTTTCATGATCTTAATTAACATTACAGTGGTATAAGAAACTCTGTTAATCAAAGCTTTAAATATACTTAAATATGCAAAGCTAATAACCTAATTTAGTTCATCACAGTCCACCTTCCACTGGTCTTTAACCTAATTTGTCATTGATTACGTGGTTCTTGCTTTCCATACCTGGTCAGCTGTATACAAGGTTCTGGGGCTTGGAGAGGTTCTTTGTTTTGTTGTTTGTTAAAGCATGTTTTTATTTCTGCGGTTGTAAAAATAAACTGTGGTAAATGAACCACTACGACTCAATGGGTCCTTCAAAGAAACCGATATGACAGAAGAAAAGCAGTCAGCATGGAAATCTGTTCACCCAATCAGACAGCTGGGTCTGGAAATCTCTTCACCCAATCAGATAGCTGGGTCTGGCATCATACGGACAGTAAAACGTCATTTCTTCATTACTGACTATGGAGCTGTAGATGGAAACGGTTGCGGGACTGAGATTAAATGAGCAGAACCTGGAGCTCTGCAGGGGCTCAGTCTGTTTGCCAGATAAACAGTGATGGATAGTCGAGTGAAAAGTCGAATATTTCACTCAAACTGTGCTCAAGTGAAAGCAAAAATACTGTAAAATAAAATACTAAAAACATACGAGCACTGAAAAAAAACAGTAATTCTCCACTCTCCCAAACGTAAAGTGGCAAAGAAATGGAGAAGGCATTAAAGGGAGGGATTGATATGGCGGTGTTTCAGTGAAATACGCAGCTGTCTCCACCTCGGCTCCGTCCGCTTTATCTTTATGACCTGATGGAGGGATTCTTATGTTATTCATGAGGGAAAGAGAGAGAGGAAAAAGAGAGAGAGAGCTGTTCTCTTTCCCTTTTATCAGAACCCCACATCTCTCTCTCTCTGTCTGTCTCTCTCACCCTTCTCTCTCACACTTCCCTGTCTCTCTCTCACCCTTCTGTCTCTCACACTTCCCTCTCTGTCTCTCTATCACCCTTCTCTCTGTCTCTCTCTCACCCTTCTGTCTCTCTCTCACCCTTCTCTCTGTCTCTCTCTCACCCTTCTGTCTCTCTCACCCTTCTCTCTGTCTCTCTCTTCCTCACTCTCTCCTTTTGTTTCTAGCTGTTTACTCAGGGTCTCTTATATTTGACATCTGTCTTCCTCTCTACTCCGCTTGACCAAGTTCAGGCAGTTCAGACTGATTTTCCTTTTACCGCTGTAATGTTCCTGACACACACACACCACACACACACACACACACACACACACAAACACATGTGCACACACACACAGGCACCCACACACATTCTCTCTTTGTAATGCTCTTGACAGCAAGACCAAAGCAATGCTTTCAGGGAAGTGGACAATCAAAACATGTGCCAAGGACAGGCTTTTACTATATGAGTTTTGCCATAATAATGGTGCTTTGCAATACCATCACTTTCACCAGTGATTAATGGGGTTTAGCATGAAGGTAAACACAGGACTGGTTTGGGAAACATCTGCATGGGTCTTACAAGCAGTCTTGCACTTTAATGTATGCTACTAACACATCAATGAGATCAAAATGCTTCAGACATCTTATAATTTGTTTCCTTTTATCCCATTGTTTTCTAATCTAAGGGGCCACTGAGATTAACTGTATTTTTTGAGATTATATCTCCATTTGAGATTATAATCAGCATTGTAAATTAGTTGAGGCTTTGCATGTGGAAGCCTATTTCCTTGTATGTAGCATATTTTGAAAGAATGAGGTTCTTTTGAACTGGTCCACAGGCTTCAGATGCACACAAACCCGCACACTCACACACAGTCTGTCAGGGGTTATTTCTGGCCTCAGATCAGGTGCCTCAGTGCTCCTCTGAGTCTGTACATTAGCCTGGCCGTCCTTTAGTGACCTCTGAACTTGTCTGATTAGAGAGGAGAGGTCACCTCCGCTTGGCCCGTAACGAGCCCTCCGTTCGCTCAAGGTCAGGGAGGATCGCCGTGGCAACCATTGCGAACAAAGGAGTCTGGAGCGCACTCAGGGCTGACCTCCCGCCAAGAGCCAATCGATTGCAGACAAACTAGAAAGAGACAGGGACACACACACACACACAAAGAGAGAGAGAGATTCCCAATCTCTGTTCTTCTACACACTTGCCAATTCATGGACTTAACATGCACATTCCTAAAGAAGTCCACAGGATTGAAAGCTGTCTAATTCTGCCATTCATCTAGGCCATAAGGGGGGAATACACACTGTTTGTAAACTTCCAGAAAGTTCCCATGGGAAGTAGACTACTTGTGGAATTACCTAAACACAGATATGATGACAAATGAAAGAGGAATGATTTTGATCCCAGATTTCTTCCCAGATACATTACATAGGGGATGATATGTGTGTTAAACTGTTTAAAATTTTATTATAACTTCTGGTCTTCAATAACAATAGATCCTCTGGCTGACAGTGTAACTTATTCTCTAATCAGTATTAAGATAAATTGCATACCTGGAACCAGTCCTGGAGGGCAGGAGTCTGAATGATGGGGTCAGGTAATGAAAGCCTCTGTCACTGAGTGTGGTTATTAATGTGCAATTACGTAAATGACTACACCAGTGAGGGCTCTGTACATTTACATTTCAACATCATTTTTGGGGTCTGTGTTAACCATGGAAACGCTCCCATGATGCCATGCGACCTTGCAGATTCGCCGATGTTGATCACTTCAGGAAGCATCGCAGAACATGAGTTCCAAAATCCGTGAGACTGGAGTCCACGGGTCTACAATCCACAAGTTCAGATTGGACAAGAGACAGAGGGGGGGGGGGGGGGACGACAGACAGTAGGAGAAAAAAAAAAAAGAGGGAATTGAATCACGAGGCGATATGAAGAAAGGGCTGATGGGTAAAATAAAGCCCTCGGTGTTAGAACTGCTGTTAGCTTCAACTGACTCCTCTCGTAGCAGTCTTGCTGAAAACGTGTCTGCTGACTGGGAGACGCGACGAATGGAGCCCACGCACCGAGTGAGTTCACCAGGGCTTCTCCACCAGGTATAGGAGCCCTGCAGGTGGGCGAGTATATGTGCAGCTACTCCTGTCTCCTGAATGAGCTGCACATGTGGGTCATCACTAGGTGAGGCCAGACGGGAGCCGGAGAAACAGCAGGTAAATCCGCAGCGGCGGGAACCCGGAGCGGAGCCTCTTGCACAGGGGCTTACGCCTCCGGTCCGGAAGGCCCCGATGCCCGTAGCGCGCTAATTAGGGAAGTCGTTCATGAGTTGAATCGAGTGGGTAAACCGTGAAACTGTGCATGGCTGTAGGTTCTCAGGACTGGAGTCGAGAACTCTTGGCCCCAACCACTGACTTTCGTTTTGTGCGTAGCAAACCATTCAGTTTGCAGTTGAGTCAGTACATTCAGAAGCATTTTCAGTTGCTTGGACAGAATTATTCTTCTGATGCCGCCGACTGAATATTTTGAGGAAGGTCTCCACTAAGCTGTACTTAAAAAAACATTACCTGGCTCAACACTGAAATTTGCTACTAGTAGGACCCAAACTGGCATGCTTTTCATTTTTGTGGTGAAATCTAACTTTTATTATTTTGTAATCACCAAAGAGAAGAAAGAAAAGGAAAGAGAAACAGACAGCAAAGGAGTCTGCTAAAGGGGAGTTACGCTCTGAGCAGCTGCACCCACCATGGCTAAGGAAGCCCCTAACTTTGAAATAGTCCTCACTGATTTTATTAGCCGATTTATTTTCCACAAGCCTGGAGTAGAAGTGTTTTACAAGTCAGGTTATATACGATGACTAGATCCTTTGTCTTACCTCCTGTGTGTGAAGTTAATTAGCTGTAGCTTTAGCAATAGAGTTAGCATGCTCGGCCCACATCCATAGCAGGAATAATTCTCTAATGGATCGGCTGCTTGGACATGCAGAAGGCATCAGCGGAGATTATAATCTCGCAATTAGCCGAACAAGGTTTTATTGATCGCCGACAGAGTCCTGGGAGCTCCGGCTGGCAAGTGAGAAAGCGGAGAATGAAGGGGGGAGGGGCAGAAGAAGAACTAGCCGGTTGTAAGAACCTAGCTGCCGAAGTAAACTGAGGTAAAGAAAGCATTATCTACAACCGCCAGTT
Source organism: Brachyhypopomus occidentalis (assembly GCA_020368025.1). Lineage (NCBI taxonomy): Eukaryota > Metazoa > Chordata > Actinopteri > Gymnotiformes > Hypopomidae > Brachyhypopomus > Brachyhypopomus occidentalis. The sequence continues at coordinate 196,005 of JAGXOD010000013.1, forward strand.
AGTTAGAGCTACAGCCTTGAAGATCCTTAAGACCAAATAGCTGAGAAACAGGGGACTCACGTATTAACCTACATGCTTTGACAAGCCTTTTTCCCTGCCTCCAGTCCACCCCATCCTCCCCCTTTTTCCTGTGCTAATCACAGCCAGACTGTAGCCAAACCTCACCGCTAGCGTATGACAGCCTCACCCCGTTGGTCCAGCACATCCCACTCGGCTTCCACTCCCTTTCACGGCGTCGCCCTGACGACATCACGGAGCAGCCCGGTGGGTTCGCAGGAGAGCCCTGCCCTGCCAGCAATGACCAGCCGTTATATATGAGAGAGGTCAGGACCATGAACTGGTCGATGGGCCTCCATGGGTACCGCTCACGGGTGCTGGAGGGGTTATGCTCACTTGGGAGCCGACCGGCCATATACGTGTGACTCGGACAGTTATCCACTACAATGTGGAAACACAAAACAAAGGTAAATAGATTTGCGATTGAGACTCAGTCCAGGAACAGCTCCGCCCCAGTATTTAAGCAGATCCTCCCATTTTCAGTGACCTCTCTTTAACACTGCATTGCTACATTCACAGCTAGCCTGATATAGAAGCAACTCCTGTGCGTTTCCTACTCAGTTTGTCTCACATGGTTCTGCTGGAACGTTTTGAACGAGTGTAGATTCCTGGTGACTGACATCATCCAAGATGATGCACCTGAGGGATCATAGGCCTGTATCATTTGATCAGAGTGTGGAGCACACGGACATGGTGAAGTTAGTTCATTTTTACAGGTCCCTGATTGGGGTTTGTAGTCTCCTGTGACTGACAGGAAGCCTCCTGATTGGGTGTGATTGGAGATTTCATATCATTGGCTCGTTTTCACTGATTAAAGAGTCGCCATGAGGCCAGTAGAATCCCGCAGTTTCAGGGAGGCATGTGTGCACTTGTATGTGTGTGTGTGTGTGTGCGTGTGTGTGTGTGGATAAAGAAGTGAATGTGTGCGTGTGTTTTTTCCCTGCTGGTCCGAATTATAGCTGAGTGCATTACCGTGATTTACAACTTCCGCTGTTTAGATTGAAAAGAAAGAGAGAGCAACAGAGGGAGAGCGACAGAAGGAAAGAGAGAGCGGCAGGCAGACAAGTATGCGTTTGCTCCTCCACCCCACCTCTCTCCATCTTTTGTGAAATGAAAACAAAGAGAGAGCCTGCCAAAATATTTCTATAGCCAATCGCTGACCCAGCAGAGAGGTAGTCAGAAGACAAAGCAGAGAAATGGCTGGCAAGCTAGATTTGATGCCACAGCAAAAACCCATCTCTCTCTCTCTCTCTCTCTCTCTCTCTCTGTCTCTCTCTCTTTAAATTATCCCACACTTTTCCCCATCACTCTTTAGCTGTTTAGAATACCTCTCTGACACTGGATCGCTAACAAATGCAGCTGTGTGTTTACTTAAAGGGCGCAGGTTGCCAAGTCTGCCCCTAACCCTCCTCTAATGCTGTTGTTAGTGATTGGAAGTGAGTGTGACGGCTGCTTTAAATGGGGTTTTTATTGCGCCACACTTAAGCACTGCTTTACCATATGTACACAACACACTATCAATCCCCAAAGCATTCTTAAAGTTTAAAAAAAACGCAGTGAACAGAACCATTTCTCCAGCAATTCATCTGTTGTGCATGCTGACACTAGCAGTGTTTGTACATTATTTAGTCATACTTTATCCAACCCTGTTCTTCAATCATGCTTTTGGCCAGAATATGATTCATAGTGGAATGTAACAGTCCTCTAGGGGAGAATACGTTTTAATGTTTTGTCATTAAAACTCCAGAAAAGGCTAGCAGCTTGTTCCACTGGTGGGTGGACAGCATGGTGGACTTGAGCTTGTCGTTTGGAGTTGTGTTCTGATGACGGCCTTATAGCGAGAAGTGCTGAAAGAGCTGTGTGTGACTGTCAAGACCGTAGACAGATATAGACTTCATTGACAATGTGTCTGTTCACATTGACAACGGACACGCACACGCACACACAGCCACAGCTGGAAAGGGCTGATAAACACAGAACTGGGCATTAAATTAGTGTTTATAGCAGATAGACAAATACTTTGTTTACTTTGTGAGTGTGTGTGTGCGTGTTTCTGTGTGTGTGTGTGTCTGTGTGTGTGTGAAAGAGAGAAAATAGAATGGGGAGGGAGATTCTTTGGAACAGACTATTACTATGCACTACTTGAAATGCTGTTGTTTCACACACAGACCACAGACACACAGAGAGGGCTGGCCTATTCCCTTAACAGGCTTGTTTTGTACTGGCCTCTCTCTCCAGGCAGCCAGGGCAGTGTTAGTGCACCCATTCTTTAAATAGGTAAAAACTACATGTATTTATTAAAACACATTTATCTGAAAATAGTAGCAGTTGTTTACCTATAGAGGCATCATTGTACTATCAAAACGTGTGCTTTTCATAATGGGAAGATATGAAATCAGGGTTCTGTGTGTGTGTGTGTGTGTGTGTGTGTGTGTGTGTGTGAGATGCAATGTTAGATGCCTCATGTCAGGCAATAATTTCGATTATAGCACTCTGCTGCAATGGAGTGAATAGCTAAACCAATGCTCCTGTATCCCCCCCCCCCCCCCCCACACACACCCTCCGTCTCTCATTCACTCACCCATACCATCTATATACCAAAGATGAAGTTATTCCCTGGATTGATTTGTTGATTGTTATGAGAGATAATTTAGTAATTTATCACTGACAGATCATATTGAGTTATTTCTTATTTCTTTAGTCGTCCTTGGAGAATAAATATAAACTCATCAAATCTACAGTTCAATCAACCTTTATTTATTTCTGCTAAACATTCTCTCTCCTTCACTCCTTTCTCTCTCTCTCCCCTTCTCTCCCTCCTGTTCCCTTTTCATTAGTCCCATTCTTTTCCTCCATTTTGGTTGTGTCAGTTCTCGCCATGACGACTGTATAGCGTTTCTGTTCCAGTCCACTGTGCAGTTATAATGACCTCCTAGCGCTGAGTCAGAGACACTCCACACCCGTGTCCAGTATAAGGGGGCTTTTATATGACGTGTTTACGTTCCTCTCATGCACTTTGACTTTGATTTTGAATGCAGTCACAATGTCACCCCTTTAAGAAATTATCACAGTTTATCATAATTCATCACAGCATAATTGAATTGCCTCACAGTCGCATGTTTAAGTCGCAAGTGAAACCTGAGGTGTTGTTTCTGTATAGGCTGTAAAGCCTTTTAAAGAATTTCTGTTACAGAGATGACTAACTGGAGCTCAGCATGTGTGTATGAGTAACTATATCCACAGTGGTATCTTCGTTCGGTAGTCAACAGCAATCAGTCCCACTAGCAAACTGAGTGGCTGTGACCTCTGTGAGCCCACACGTGCTTTATGAGCTGTAGCACAAAAGGGAGTTACGGCTGGCACGTGGCCGGCTTCCAGTAGGGTGAAAGTGACCTCCTGACCTTGAGAGGAAGGGAAGGCAGAATCTGCGCAGAGAGAGTGGTACGAAAGGCCAGTCTGGAGGAAAAACACGCCCCCCGAGATTTGACGGACAGGGGGTTACAGATTCTTGCCTTTCGAAGGAACTCAAATTGAAAAGAGCCTTTCCAAAAAGCTGCTTGCTCATCAGCTATGTTTCAATATTCTCATCAGCACAATCGCAGGAGGAGGAGAGAGAGAGCGAGAGAGAGAGAGGGAGTGTGTGTGTGTGTGTGTGTGTGTGTGTGTGTGTGTGTGTGTGTTTGTATGTGTGTGTGAAAGAGAAAGAAAGGTCTGTTCTGGTATTGTATTGCAGTAATATGACTCCAGTGTTAGTGGACTTGCTTTGTGATGCCAGAAAAGTCAGATATTATAGAACAGAGAATAGAAAGCATACACGTGCGCACAAACACACACATACATGCAAACACACATACACACACGCACACACACTCACAGACACACACGCACTCAAGCGCGCATGCACACACACACACAAACACAAACACATTGGAGGGTTAGATATTTTAGCCTAATCCATGTGCTCTAAGAAAATATGTGTATCACCAGATGGTGTGTAGGCTCCAGATTCACAGCTCTATTTCTGGATTAATAATAATCAGTATGTAAGTAACTGTTATCGTTTCATTTTGATTAATCAATTGTCTATTGCTGGTGAAGATTTTTACCCATTCCACTCTTTGTGGTCACAACTGCAAAGGTAAACATTTGTGAGGGTTGGTCTGACATGTACAACCTCTCATGTTCTCTCTCACACACTCACACATACATACACATACACACACATATACACTCCACACACTCACACGTACATACACTTACACACACATATACACTCCACACACTCTTGTATTACACAGGCTTATATTCCATTGATTTGTGTATTCCTGAAGCTAAATCGTACCTACACCCGACCTAACCATAACCTTCACCTCATTAACCAAGAGCAATTCTAAGAGTTTGACTTCCTCAGTGTTTCAGTTAGAAGCTATGTTCTTTCTTTTGCTTTTTTTTTTATAAAAACACATTATTTTGTCTCTAAATTTAGCCAAATGCCCATGTTTTTCCATCTCCATGGGGATCTTTGAATACCCCCCCCCCACACACACACACACACACACACACTGGCATATGTCTGTGTAATTTATGATGGGTACCGACCACCAGCCAAATAAAAACAGATGACACTTCCAAACATCTGCTTTGATAACAGCTCACACACACAAACACATTTTTAAACACACACACGCAAACACACACACACACACACACACACACAGTGGATCATAGATAAGTGGCTTTCTTTTGTGTGTGTGTGTCTGCACATACATGTATATATGTCTATGGTTAGTGTGCACAGACATAAATCATGTGTGTCACTCGAATTCTATAAGCAGATAAGTGCATATTAGAGAGAGGAAGAATCTGTCACCATGCCGACACAAACACACACACACACATAAGCACCTGGAGTGACTTATTGACATGCCTCATAAACTCTGCACTGTGGCTCCCGGAACTATAGTGCTGGAACTGTCATTAACATTAAGGACTTTCAGACTCGTATTAGACTAAAATAATTCCTCTGAGACACATATGGCATTACTAATTCAGAGATATTATTTTAACTAATGTAAAAGAGCTCTGCTGTGGGCTGTGATTACTTTAGACATAGCAGATATGAATGCGCACGTCATATTTATCCTTCTCCATCTGTTCCCTAAGGTCACATGTAGCACAGAAATTGGGAGCTTGTATAAATACTTGTGTGAATCTGGCGAGAACACTGTCCGGTTCTCCGTTCAGCGTTCCTACCTGGAGTGTGAGTCCTACTTCAAATCCATTTGGTGTAATAAAGCCCTCGGCGTAATAAACTGGAAGAAAAGAGCTTTATGGTCGAATGGCATCTGTTGTGTTAAGACTGGAGCTCATATGGTCATATGGTTGGGTTCTAATCAGTGCGCCAGCATACAGTGGATTAGATTTATGCCAGGGATGCTTGGAAACCTTCCCAAACAAGACAGATTTTTTTCTTTCTCCCTCTCTCTCTCTCTCTCTCTCTCTCTCTTCTCTCTCTCTTTCTCTCTCTTTCTATCTCTCTCCCTCTCTTCCTCTCTCTCTCTCTCTCTCTCTCTTTCTCTCTCTCTCTCCCTTTCTCTCCCCCGTTGCTCTCTGTCCTTTCACAAACTGTCAGCTCATCTGTTTGTATCAAACAAAAGGTGTTGGTTGTGTGTGTGTCTGTGTTTGTGTGTGTGTGTTTGTGTGTGTGTGTGTGTGTGTGCATGCACACGCGCATGCCAGCTTGCGTGTGTGTGCTCCTTCCACAGGCCTGTTTAATAATACATGCGCTGAATATCTTGGACATACCAAACGCACATTGTAAATATTCTCCAGAATTCGATAGCATTCATCTCAGAGTGGATCCTCTGCTCTGGTTAATGAAGGCTCTAAATTGAAACTCTCAAACTCAATGCGGCCTCCATCTTGCATCCAAATTGAGTTCTAATATCCTTGGAAATTGGAGGGAAAGGGGTGGTTAGAAAATGGAGAATGAGGAGAACAGCAAAGCTGATGCATCTTCTGAGGGAGGAAGTGCTTGTTCTGCTTGGACTTTTTAGCTTAGAAAAGAGTAGATGTGTGTATATGGGGGTGGGGGGTGCATACATGCATTAAACCTGTAATACACACAATCGCATTGTGAAGAGAGCTGTATGAATTATGTATTTTCCCAAACCATTCAGCTGGGCATGTCCTTGAGATTTACATTTCATCGTCAAGGGCATTTGTCTCTGCTTGAGCCTAATGCTACTTTTGACAAATTCTCTCTCTCCCTTTCTCTCCCTCTCTCTCTCTCTGTCTAACTATCTATTTCCATCTCTCTGTCTTTCTCTGCCCTCTTCAACTGCACCAGAAAGCATTTCAGGGAAGCTCTCATTGTCCATCTTTCTGAAAATTGGTCAGACATGCAAGCATTTGATGAATACAGCCTTTTACTTACTCTGGATAAGTGATGAGTCACCCTCGTCGGCCATGACAGTTCACAGAATGGCTGAAGCAGTTAACTTTGAAAGGGAGTGTTCTTTTCCAGCCACGGCAATAGTTTCAAGGCTTTTTTTTATTCTGTTGTACCAATACAATTGCTTTCCATCTGACAATCAATAGAGACTCGGTGCACAGGCAGTATACACGATATTTATACACTATATGTGGACACTATGTCTGCATATTTAATAAATATTTAGGAACAGCTATAAAAACCAAACCATTGTTGCATGGTCATGGCAATTTTTTTTAAAATAGCCATGAAGAAGGAGAGTGTTGCAGTTATGTGTAAGCTACTTCTGCAGCAGCAGGTTGGTTTGGAGGACTTCTTAATGAGCTCTTCGTACATTCAAAGTGCGGGACAACTCTCCCATAGGTGCGCCATCCAACAGCATCGTTTATTATGTCTTGGTGGTGCATTATGGGTAAGCACACTCATGAAATTATTGACAAGTTGGAATGAACTGGGGCCTCCTACATCAATGCCACGTGAACGGGGCACGAACGTCATGTATAACGGTAGCTCTGCGACTTTTCTCACGTGTGCGTTCAGGTCGTGGCAGTTCCCAACCGTGCAGGGTTTGGACGGAGATCAGCTCTCTTTCGGTTTCTGTTTCGAGCGGAGGTGTTTCAGCACTAGCCGTTTGTTCCTTACGTTGCAGCCTCCTCATTGGTTGGCTGTCTCCTGCGTGAGCACCCTGGTGCGAGTTGCGTCTGAAAGCCTTCTCCACACTCACACTGGCGTGATCCGCCGTCCGTGTGTGTGAGGAGGACGGCGTGACGTGCACCGTGGAGCTGCATCAGCGTGAATATGAATATGATTTTTTTGTTGTTGTTTTGTTGTTTCTAAAAATAGAATTTCTTGTTACAGGTAAACCTTTTTTTTTCCCAAAAAACCACTTTGTGAATCTTTCAGCCCTTCACGTGAGTTTTGTCCTTGATGGTCCTTGAGTGTTCGGGATGTTCTGCGAGATGTTTTGGGACCTCATTTTCTTTCCCTGCGGTCTCTGCACCATGGTTTCTTCCTCCTGTGTGCCGGTAATGCATGGCCCTATTGCAAGAATAGTAACAGCGTCGTCCCGTAAGCGAAGCTGCAAAATTTGACTCCGCTCTGGCTTTGGAGAGGTTAATAACAGTTTCCCCGTTTAAACGGGCATATCTGGTGATCCAGAGCCTCGTCGTCAGAGATGTGAGATGTCTCCTGAGGACGCGGTGAGGGGCTCTTTTCACACAATGCCCCTCCATGTTTACAACAGACAATTTAGTTTCCTTCCAACAATTATGAGGGAAATTGAATCTCAGGAAATGTTCGTTTTCACGACCATTAGAAGAAACAATAACAGGGAGGCCCCAAAGCTGTACAAAGACATCTGTCTTCAAAAGGACTATTTAGAAAATTAATATCCAAACCCCAGCAGGACAATGCAGCCAGAGAGCGAATCATATTAGCGGCAGTGGAATTTTTTCCACTAGTCGTAAACTTTGGCCAGGCGAACGATTGTGCTCTTATGCAAAAGTGGCCAATCAATGGCCTGAACAATCACTCTAAAAATAGCCTCACCTTTCTTAAGCCTCAGGCGCCTTATGCAATTTATGGATACACTGGGTCTAATTTTAGGACTGTGCTCTTTTATAGTTTCATAGTACTCAGATTTTTTTGAAAGGCTCAACCTTTGTACGTTGGACATCACCGATTCTCACTGTACATTTCATATGCTGCTGTAGGTTACTAGTTTACTAATAATACAGGCAAAAAATTAGCTTCTATTTTAGCCTCTCAGCCTTGGGGAAATGTGAGTTATTGTGACATCACTGAAATAGAGGTCTTTTATTTAAGTAATGTACAGTGTCGAGGTGAAATCGGAGGCCTCACAATACTTGTTTCTGCCTTCCTCCATGGCCACGCATTTGCTAAAAGTATTTGTTTGTAAGATAAATGGCCTTTCGTTGAGAGAAGATGACAGGCAACACAAAGATGATATTGAATTGATTTCTGAAATGTTGCAGAACTGACTGTTTGATGTATACAGGCAGACATGAATCATAAAAATTCTATTAAAAAACCTCTTGAATGGTTGACAGCGGAATATTATTTCTGATGATTAATTTGACTCAGTCATTATGGAAGGGGCTCCAGTCAGATCGCCTCCTACAAAATTGCTTTTCATTCCCCCTTGAATACCCCTGGTATTTCTCTCTGTCTCTCTCTCTTTCTCTCTCTCTCTCTCTCTCTCTGTTATCTCAGTCCTTTTTCCTCTAGAATGTAGTCATATTTTTCTATTGCCAAATCCAGATTTAAAATGACAGAGCTGATCAGAGGAAAATACAGAGTTGTGCGTTAGTACATAAAACGGTGACAAACATGATTCCAAATCACTATGTCAGTCCTGTGAGTGGTAATGTAATGATACAGTAGGACATGCTGATTGGGATTAGACCGTAAACCGAGCTCCGGTCATCTTGAAGCAATTTTATGGCAAAATCAGAATCACTAATTACTAATCAGGACCCGTTTCCTGAAAGCATCACCAAGTGAGGCAATTTGAAATGCTGTATTTCAGTCTATGATCTTTGTTCTCCACCATCATGAATTGCAAACATTTTTTTGCTGATTTCTGATTTATTATTAAATGTTGATCCTTCAATATGTCTCCTGTAACAATGTCTTTCCCTCATTTCTCCCTTGCCTCTTACCTCCTGTCTGTCCAGAATTACTCCGGGCAGGGTGGGGGCAGCGGTAACGGAGGAGGTGGGGGTGATGAGGACTACGAGATTCCCCCCATAACCCCACCGAACCACCCCGAGCCGCCTCTTCTGCACCTGATGGACCCTGAGTCCGGCTACCTGTGCCACTCCCTGCCCCACAACGGCCTGATCAACCCCTACTCCTACCCTGAGCTGCCTGCTCTCATGATGTCCAACATGCTGGCACAGGATGGCCACCTCCTCTCCAGCCAGATGCCCTCTGTGAGTTGCCACTGCAGGGTCCTCGGAGGGGCGAGGGCGGGGAGTGGGATGAGGTGGACGTATAAACGGATGATTGGATGAATTGAAAGATGGATCGTAGGATAGATTGATAGGGTGCACGTGTAGTTGGACAGGTATGCTCTTTGCTGATTGCCACACGGCGTCAGTTCGGCTGTGCGTGATTGGACAATAACTCATTCATGGTCAAGTTTATGACGAGCTCATGAATAGAGTAGAACTAAGTTACGAGGTGGAAACAGACCACATGAGCTTATGCATGGCAGTGCCTCCTAGTCCACAAATACTGCTGCACTATGGGCTAGAACTCTGAAAGAGCAAGATGATGCACAAAGAAGGAAAGACCTATCCTCCACCATCACTTGTAGCACTCACGGGGCTTCTGGGGAGGATTCATCAGAGTGGATTTTTTTTTCTCAGCACCCACCATACTGCAGTTATTCTGTCCCTTCGGCAGCGTATCCCGCAGGATCCTGCTACCGGTCAGCGCTTCCCGTGCCTCAGTTGGCGCAGGAGGCCTGGGAGAGTGTCCGTCCTGATCCAGAATCTTGGCGGACTTCTGCCGTCTTGCTCTGCCCTTTAACCGAGTCCTGGCGTTCCATCAGATTGCTTCCTAGAGCTGTGCCAAGCCATCCATGCTGCACACTATAACAGAACACAGTAATAGCTAATCTCCTTCTGACTGGGAATTATTGTATGTTTGGAGACTTGAGAGATCCTTCATTACTGTTACAGTCACATTCTCAGTGACGAAAAAACAAACGCTATTTTCTGCTTCAACAAACAATTTGAATCTCCTTACAATCAAGTATTGCTGTCTGCCTGGATTTTAATTCCAGTCAGAGCGTCTACAAGGCGTCTTGAAACAAAAGGAGATTCTAAGATTCATATAAAGCAGAGAAACAAAACAGGTAGGTAGCAGGGATTTCTGCAAGAATGACTGAATAAATTCTGCATTGTGTGACTTCCATCTTCAGCCTTTCAAACCACAGGAGATTTTTTTTTCTGGTGTGAACACCATGATCTTCAAATCTGTTAGGGAGGTGTTCTTCTAGACCGCAGTAAGGGCTCTATATTGATAGCTGTATCGATCATGAGAGAATTACTCACATTTGCTAAACAGAGCTGGCAGCGTTGGGTGTGTATGGTAGGTGTTCAGCTGAAGGGACAAATAATCCACCTGGACCTCCTGCTCTGTGGTATACCGGTACCGGAAGCCCACTCCACCATTCATCATTTCACTGTATCCGTTCCTTCACCGTTGACTGGGTCGCAGGCAGTGAATAGTGTGCGGACGCATGGCGGCTTACCTAGACCAATGGCTCCGGACCCGTTTATGTATACATCGCAGTTCGGGGCCCTCGTCCCGAACCCCATAGCGCCGAGGACTATTTTGATGCAGCTAGAGGTGGAGAGGAATTAATAACCAACAGCGGGCTCCTTTGGTATGTCATTTGGTGTCATTTGGTGTCGGTTCATGCGGCGCGCCGCTCCTGAGGGTTTGTTTGTGCTGTTTTGACTCTGCCGTAAACAGAACCTGAGGTGATAAAACGTATCAGACGTATCAAGAGGTCATTGCATATATTCCATCAGCAAAAAAAGAGGGAGAGGGGGAGGAAAAAAAAACCCATTAGGGTTCATCTTCCTCTCCCGGCTCTGCTGGTAAAGAGAGATAGAGAGATCTGTTTTCATTAGAGTGGTTTAGAATGAGCGAGAAGAAAGGAGGGAGAGGGAGAGGGAGAGTGAGGGAGACTGTCAGTGAGAAGAGATGGAAAGAGATGAGAAAGGGAATGAGGGATGGAGGGAAGAGGGGAGGAAGGGAAAAGGGCTGTGGAAATGAAGAGGAAGAAAAGAGTGCAGTTTTGAATGGGATGTCATCAGTGCTAAGAGCTTTGTAGGAGCTCGGGCCCATGCACACAGATCCATTCCATTAGGCATCGGTGTGATTGTGCTTTTAAGCCAGAAAATGTCTTTCACCATCTCATATCTCATGTCAAGTTTTGTGCCAAAGCTCATTCCACTAATAAATTACTCGCTCTGTTCAGTGACTGACATATTTACATAAACTTAGCAATGAGGCCCAGTTATGATGTGATCTAGAGCTGTAATGACACAACATCCGGTTTCTTCAGTGGGCTTGTGTCTGTAGCCAATCAGGTGGGACCCTTTAATTCTGGATGGCCAGCATGCAGAGGGAGAGCAGTTTACATCCCTGTTGATGCATTAAGAAAAACTAAACTGAAATGGTGAGAGTTATAGATTTATCACCACTCTGCATTTGTGCCCTTGAGGAACACTTTTAACCTCTGGCTACAGTAAAGACCCTGCTGCATGTATATGCTAAAGGCAGTTGCTGCCATAACCCCCATCCTTACCCAGAGTGCCTAGCGTTAAACACTGAATTGTAATTCTGTGCAGAGATACGAACCTCTTCCATGTTTAAAACATTATTTCTGTTTTGAAGAACCATCGTGGGACTCGCTTAGACAACCAAACCAAAACCAGACAACCAAATTTATCAGGATCACTAAGAAAATGATCTTGATGGAAAATAGAAGTGCATTAAAGATAAGAACGCATAAATTTTTCAGCTGCTAGTTTAGACCCCAAATTCAGTGTCCTCATCAAGTGATTGAAAGTATTTGCCCATTTGCCAAAAGGCCTAAGATTCCTTCACGAGAGAGTATCAAATATTTCCTGATGAACATGATATCTGGTCTCGGTGCACTGATGTGCCTGGACAGCCCCCTCCTTCGTCTCGCTAATGCGCTAGCTGTCATAGCATCTTCCACTGGCCCCAGTGCATTAGACATCTAATATCCATGATCAGGTGGCATCGATCTTATCAATCACACAGGAAGGTACTGTACAAAGTTTCTGAAGAAGGAAGATTTCATCCCCCAAAGTAAACAAGAATGTGGTGACGAACAGTCAATGAAGTTTTTAAACAGTACTTAAACCATTGTGCTCTGGTGGTTGTAGTGCTACGAAATTTATGTGTGATCGGGCCTGTATTCTTTTTAATGACCTAATACCAAAACACCCAGCTAACTTTATTAGCGATAGCTATGCTAACAGACTAAAATGTATGACAAATGTTTTATTCCACCCACCGCTGCAATCGTGAATATTAAACATTTAGAAGATATTTGTAATATCACACCTTACATTTGAATGCACTGCAGAATATGTCTAAATTCAATATTTGTTCTATTTGTAACTGCAGGATTAATTATGGCCGTGGTTGATGATAAACTGAGTCTAATCTGTTGCAATCCAATGGCAGGTTCTTCCTGTGTTCCCACATATGCAGCTTCATTTTCACTAAGTCGCTCTGTAATTATTCTCATGATTACCGCAGCTTTAACGACCCTTTGTCGTGACAACCGTGCATCACGACTGTCATTACCACAGCTTTTAGGAGGCAGTCACTGACTGCCATTTCAAGAGGTGTTTTTTATGCCATATAAATGTACACTTAATACTGTTGCATTTGGCTTGTAAATGCATAGCTGTTGGATCTCCCCTACCCCAATAGCATGTGACACGTCTGTAATAAAGCATGAACGGGAAGAAAGACTCCAAATGTTACCAAGCAACCGAAGACCAGAAAGGCTTTTTCACAGACCATTTGCTTAAACGCTATTGCCATACTTTCATTTCTGGTCAACGTGTAACATTGCATACCTGCATTCTTTTCATAATATTCATTTGGCTAAATATTCCATCTAGGGTTAGTGGAAGAGAAGCTGTAATATTTATCTTATCTTTCTCGTCATAGTCAGAGTGGCCTGCCGTGTATCCCGGGCAGCAGACGTCATGGTTCAGAGTAGATACACAGCTGTTAGATAGGAAACATCAGGTGATGGCAGGCTAGTGGTGTATTCCAGTTCATACTTAAAAAAAAAAACTCAGAAAACTCTCCTGGCAATTCTGTATGTAAAAATGAGAGAAACTTCAAGGACTAGTTTCAGAGAATCAGACTGAAATGATTCAGATTTCTGGCTTGCATGCTAGTGTGCTCCTGATGGATTTCACTTCTATTAAAAATAGGACACCTGGAATTCTGGCACAAGCCCGCTCATTTTGAACTTAACCCCTGCCTCGCTGAATCAGTCACAGGAATAAGCTGGAAATCGTGTCAGTTTGGTATTTGGTCAAGTTCCTTTAACTGGAGAAAGCTGTTATACAACAGAACTAGTTATCGTGCATAAAGAACCTCAGTACAGTGTATAAAAACGAAACTCGATGGTTCTACTGAATGTGAACAAAGAAAAAGAAAACTGGTTTACAGTTCGGTGCGGAAAACGCTGACGTGTGTCTCACTCCCAAGTTCATTTGCACGGCATATTCGCCTGTTGCCCACGACCCCTTGTTCCTCATATAGACGCTGAGCTCTTGGGGCAGCACCTGGATGGAGGAGGCACTGGGACTCGGTGGGTGTATTGGGCTGAGCAGTGCCCCACTCTGGCCTGAGAAATTCATCACAGCCCAAGTTAGCTAGCGAGGTCCCGCGTTAGGCCGTAAATAGCCTGGAGATGACGGCCTTCCAAAGAGCTAGTGGTTGGTTGCGGACATTAGAAAGCCAACCAGCTTTAATCCCACGTGTTTGTGTTGAACTGGGCCCAGGTTCTTTGAACCAATGTCCAGTGAAACAGCTGGCTTCTTCTGTCTCATACAGCGCTTGTATAAACACCAAAGGAGTGTTTTGCTTGAAAGTTTTGCGTTAAAAATAGAAAGAATAAAAATAAATAAATAAATAAACACAAAACAGAAGCTACCAATTTTTTTTCTTTTTAAGCATGAATTATAGTCTCGATTAATCAGCATAAGTCCAAAGATATTTGCATCACCACACAACCCCAGGATTACATTCTCAGCGGAAATGCTTTATGGAACTATTAATAACTTTTATATTTTTTCCCACCTCTTGGCAGTTGAAAAAGCATCATAGAAGGCATTTTCTGTAAGCAATATTACACACATGATTGATGCGTTCACAGAAGAAGAAAAAAAATGGAAAAAAGAGAGAGAAAGCTCCCCTGTTCTGTGAAATGCGACCACAGAAATGGGGGGTGGGGTGAAGAGGAAGCCCCTCCCCCTGGTTTTTAAACAGCTTTCTTTTCACCTTTTGCGATTATTTATTTTCAAATAGTCCTTCAGGGTAATGTACCATTTTCTTATTTCACACCGCTATTTCCCATAAATGAAGCGAAGGCACCATAAATCAGGAGGCAAACAGAGGCTTGTGCAAAAGCTCGGCGAGGTCTAAAGATTTATGTAACCCATTCATGTTCCTCACTTCTTCATTTTAGTGCTGTACTGTGAAAGCCTGCCTAATAAAAGGCCCTATTAATATTTCCTGTTGCCTAGCAACCGTAGGCAGCAAGTAATAGCATTCCGTGGAAAAATAGATGACCGGGCCGATAAGGAAAAATTCAATTCTTTTATTATCTCTGGGGAGAAGGTGCCTTATTTCTTTTCCCGCAATATGATATGAGACTGCGCTTGTGTATTAAGAGATGTTTTAAGGAAATAGAAGTTATTTTCCAATTTCATTATATCACAAATGGAAGTGTGTGTGTGTGTGTGGGGGGGGGCTCTACTGGCCAATGAGAAGCCCTGTCTTTTTTCTAATAATGTTAATTAGCCTTCTAATCAAGACACCATATGTGGATTTAATTGAGTTTTAATTTATTTATACACATTTAATGTGTCCAGCAAGCGTTTCCTGTGTGGCCCTGTTGGTGGGGCTCCCTCGGCGTGCGTCTTTAGCTGCTAGGCCCGGCGGGCCTACAGACAGGACTCCTGATGCGGCTTCGCGCTCTGGGGGCATCCGCACGGCCTTTCCCGCCAGCCCTCACCGCGACCGTTTACCCGGCCGTGTTTACGTTTTCGCCCTGTCAGCATCTGTCGGCAAAAGCCCGGCTGTTTTGGGAAGGACATCGGCATCGGGGCCGGAAAAACAGACTCTGATTTGATTGTGAGTCAGCATACCAATAGCACATCCTCAGCATCCTTATCTCAGAGGCAGAGGGGGGAGATGGAGACAGGGAGGCGGGGGGGCGGGAGGCGGGTTCAACTCCGCCACCAGCTATTACCATTGGGCTAGATTGGGGCCTGTTTTATGTATCTCATTTGCCCACCACTTTCTCCATCTTATCGGAGCATGAAATCATGTCTGTATTACTGTGCTGCATATCACCAGCATGCGACGACTGACTACGGCCCCTTCGGAACGACAGGAGGGAGGGAGGGACGGAGAGAGAGAAAGAGAGAGAGAGAGGGAATGAGGGACGATTTGAAAGAAAAGGCAGGGGACGGTAGAATAATTTGATGCTCTTTCTCTAATTCTCCTCCTTTACTGATCTGCCCAGTAGTTCTGGGGAAGTGACATGTCCTCATTCTGAGCTGCTGCTTGGCTGCTAATCTCGTGATGGACAAGAGGGTCCCCCCGAGGTCAGATGGAGGTGTCACTGGACACGTGCTCTGCACACGCCAGTAAACAAAGACCACGCCTGCTTCCTTATGCCTGCACACTTCACTTTCTGTGTCAGCCTTCTCCACACTGAGCCAGCATTATTTTTCCAGTGCAACAGCTTGCAGAGTCTGCGCTGTCTTGTTTTTGTGGTGTGACAGGGCAATTAAGGGTGCAGTGCGAAGAGTTTTCCATTAAAAAATAAATAAATAAATAAATAAATAAATAAATAAAAACACTGTCAAGCATTGCTAGTTGGAATGTTAGATAGAGAGTTCAGTGAGCGAAGACATTGCAGTCACAGAAAACAGAAAATTCAACACTCATTAACACAACACTCGGTCATGCTGTTTATGACAAAGGTTGTTTTTCTATATGCAATGGATATAGTTATTCATAAATATGTTGAAAGGCACTTTAATTTAGTCGTGTATAGTCAACATAGTCAAATGTGATCAGTAGCCTGGGAGGGCTTTTTAAAATTGCCAGTTTTGACAGTTTGGCCGACTGCATCAGCAGACTTGTGATATCGGCTGGTGCGTGCATGTGCCAGCGTAATTCCTGTTAGATTTAGTGAGAGTAAAAACCTCAGTCCATTCCACCAGCGTTCTGCTCGGCGGAAGGTGCGAAGCCTGTGTCGATACAATCCAAAGTGCCGAAGAAGATGTGTTTGGGAGGGCCGGGATTGACTGTAGAATTGACTGTAGGATTGACTTTTGAATTGACTTTCGGAACCGCTCCGCGGCCACACACACATGTAGTGCTAACACACTCGCTAATCATCCTCAAATGAACCTAATTGTTGCCACAGCTCCCTGCTGAGGAGCGTGTGCACGTGTGTATGTCTGCTCGCGCATGTGTGTGTGTGTGCGCATGCGTGTGTGTGTGTGTGTGTGTGTGTGTGTGAGAATAGTCAGACCTCTGGGCTCCTTTTCTCATTAGATGCAGCAGAAATGTTCTGTCTTACTGTCTGGATGGTGTGTTGAGTCTGCTCTACACCCCCCCCCCCCCTCCTCCAACCCCTCGAAGCCATTTCGGAGCTGTCATGTCAAACGCGCCCATCCTGCCTCTTGTGGCGGGAGAGAGGACGCAAGCGCTCCAGCCGCGGAGGGAGCGAGAGCGCTGCTCTTTCAACTCAACAGATGAGCGTGCAAACTGCAGCTGCTAGCAGGCAGCGCCGGCCCACAATGCCCTGTTGTCTGTTTGTTAATGAACCATACGCTGTTGTGACTGTGGCGGGAGTGGCGTTTGCAGCGATGCAGCTCTGCGCAGTACTTCATTAACAACTTTACATACACATGAACAGGTGAGAAGAGAGAGACGCCGTGAATAGAAATGGCACCATTTCCTCTGCCTTTTCTTGAACTGGACATCTGTTTTTTTTCCTCATTAAAATCAGTCTAAAAGAATTTTCCAATTTTGATTTTGATTTCCCAACTTCTGTCTCTGTCTCCCTCTATCCCCTTCTCTCTCTTTCTCCCCTCCCCTCTCATTCTCTCTCTCTCTCTCTCTGTCCCTCTCTCTACCCCCCCTTCCTCTTTCTCTCATTCTTTCCTTCTTTCTCGGCGTAACCCCTGCTCTCTATGTTCCCCTCTCCTCCATATTACAGTATGGTCTATCATGGTGCCTTTGTGGTAATAGAACTCCTCACTCTAGCTTCATCTTCTCTAATGCCCTTTCCTTGAAGCGCACGTGACGGCAGCGCCTGGGCCTGACACGTGTAACGGAACCCTGCCGTTCCCCCCCCCCCAGTGCGGCTGGCGCGCGTGTGTAGCTCAGGCCCCGTCCTCTCTGCTTACCGATTTAACCAGCCTGTGATTTATAAAGCCGCTCCCTTATTAGCGCTCGTAGCCATCTTATAAATGACCCTCCGGGCCGTCGCCGCAGACGCGGAGGTAGAGGCGGCGGGGGAGGGGAGCGGCAGGAGGTTTTCATGTTCTGCCCTCGGGGCGAACGAGGAGTCGTGGGGAGGGCAAGGCACGGCCAGCCTCCCTCTTCATTCCTCCCCTCTCTCTCTCTCTCTCTCTCTCTCTCCCCCTCTCCCTCTCTCCCTCCCGTTCCCTCTTGCTCTGTTTACAGCGCTCGTGAAGGATCGGTCTCCGGCGCTTGGCTAATTAAAGCTGCCATGGCCGCAAGCCTGCCGGGATAATGTTCTATTATTATAGTCATTTGTTTCAATTAAACGCTCTGTGATTTTACAATAGCAACTGTGAACCTGCGCCGAGTGAGCCATCACTCCCAACAAGATGTCTCCAATCACGGGAGGAGGCGGAGCAAGGGGGGGTGGAGGGAAGGAGGAGGGACCACGGGACTGCCAAGATGCCAAGATACGCCCCATCCCCCGGCGGCCATTAGACTTGCTGAATTCGCCCGGCCCTCCAGAAGTGGCACGGCTGAACCTACAGATCACTTCCACTTGTGATTAAGTGGACGGAACGCCGGCGCGCGGGGAAGTCTTTCCCAGACCCTCAGACCCTCTCTGTTGAGCGAAGCCACTTGTTCAATGGAATCACAGTGGACCACATTTGCTTTTAATGCCACGGCAACAGTATTAACGGAGGGTGGACGATTCGGAGTTATGGATTCGTTTTATTGTTGTTTTGATTGGGAGCGTAGTATAGTGTACCGACCAATGAATGTGTAAATGGAAAGATGGTGAGGCTGGGGGTTTATGTACACCCTTCACGCTTACGTTTGCCTTGCCTTGTTAGCGTTAGCCCCATTAGCACAGCTAGTGATTGGCCAGCTACGGTGGCTGAGCCGCACGGGTGAGCCAATCACAATCCACGTGAGGGCATCAAAGAATAGGTCGTAGGATTATTGCAACAATAACATGGGGATATTCTCTCTGTTC
This sequence comes from Brachyhypopomus occidentalis, assembly GCA_020368025.1. Classification (NCBI taxonomy): domain Eukaryota; kingdom Metazoa; phylum Chordata; class Actinopteri; order Gymnotiformes; family Hypopomidae; genus Brachyhypopomus; species Brachyhypopomus occidentalis. Next base: position 214,859 of record JAGXOD010000013.1, read on the forward strand.
TCAGTGTCACTCACACAAAAACACACAATGTGTCGCCCGTAATTGGGAAAGAGCTGATGTTGTTAGGGCTGTTGACTGTGGTGAGCACCAAATGAACAGTACAACAGACAAACAGGAAATGAATCAGAGAACTTTCCAGTGTTTTTAACAGCAACCCAAGGTCTCTGGAACATTAACAATATACCGTGTGTGTGTGTGTGTGTGTTTGTGTGTATGTTTGTTCATGTGTGTGCGTGTGAGTGCGCATGCATGTGTGTGCACATGCATATGTGAAATAGAATGTGTCTCTCCTCACATCACAAAGGTAATTTAAAATGCCTGGTCCACATTTATCTCCTGGGAGGGGCAGTGAAACCTTGAATAAACATAAATTTATGGATCTGGCCTTATCGTGTGTATATCTGGATAATGGCACCAGTGTTGACCCTTTGTATTAGAATGCAGGGGGGACCAGGACTGTTTGTCTTGGGCTGAGAGACAGTAATGGCCAAATAAAGGCAGTTACTGAGACCCTCCCCCTGCCAGGGATGATACCATTTAGTAATTAGCATACAGTACCTATGGCAACCGCTAACCTTTGTAAGACTCTTTCATAATGTTTGTACAGCCGTCCCCAACCTGCTTTATATAGCCTCAACTGATGACTGTTGGAGATAGCTCCCTCCCTCTCTCCCTCTCTCTCTCTTTATCTTTCTGTTTCTCTCTCTTTCTTTCTCTTCCTCTCTCCCCCCCCCCCCCCCTTTCTCTCTCTCTCTCTCTCTCTCTCTCTCTCAGCCCCTCCACTCCCCCTGTCCCTGTCTCTCTCTCTCACTCTCACTCTCTCTCTCCCTCGGTTAACCGCTTCACTTTCTCATTTCATCTCCCCCTATTTTTCTGTCTCCTCACACTTGCTCAGTCTGTCTCTTTTTTACCACTTCCATCTCTCTGGAACAGCACACAGCACTGAAAACAAATATTTGGTATGTACACTTAGCACATGCGAAGCAGCCACTGTGCAAAATATCGTCTGTTTAATGATTCACATGGACTGATTTGCCAAAATTGATCGTTAAGAGATGTCGTTTAGCGAAGTTGGCCATCTTTATTTCTCCCATTACATTCATGGCTCAAAATGAACTGGAAGCAAATGTGACACTAAACAAAAGGGTTGTGCGCACTGACATGCAACATAGATCTGTTTACCAATTTGTTTGCCCTGAAATTGCTTATTTAATATGAAATATGAAAGTGATGGGTTTATAATGTGAGGAGAAATAAAGGCGTAATACATTTGTTTACAGGACATTGAAGTGATATTGTGATTTTATTTCTTTGTGGAAAAGGGAATAGTAACATTACAAAATTTATTATTTTGTGGATTTGACTTTTTTATCACATGACGAAAGCTGTAAAGTGGCCTAGTTTTATATATTTACTTGAAAACAAACTACAGTATGTAGCAGTGATTTTTTTCTGCACCATATCCTGGTTTAAATTGGAGCAGGAGTCCATCCCGCAGTAATTCAAGTCACATGCATTGAAATGATATTCAGAATTTAAATCATGGTGCTGGTATGCCAGTTTTGAAACAAATACCATAAATTATTCAGATTTTTCAGGGAGAGAGAGGGAGGGAGAGGGAGGGAGAGAGAGAGAAAGGGAGAGAGCATGTTGGGGAGGGAGAGAAAGAGAGGGAGCAGAGTGGGGTAGATCTTTGCTCAGCTGACTGTGGAGAACCGATGATGATACCTTTGCCCCCCCCCCCCAAAAAAAAAAAAGAAGAAAGAAAGAAAAGAGAAAAGGGAAAAAAGAGAAAAATACTTCAATCACAGCCTCAAACTCGAGCAGTGATATGAAGGTAGAAGCAGGGTGCTCTCTCTCTGCTCTGGTGTCTTGTCTTCTGTTGTTTAGAAAAAGCTATAGAGTGCCCGGATTAAAGAACAGGGTTGATGCTTCTAGCCAGAGGCTGTTGCTATGGAAATCGGGCTGCAGTAGCTATGATAGGCCATTCATGTTTGATTAATTGGTTTTTCAGTGCTTCTTGGTTTGTGAAAGCTCTTAAAGAACAACTCCACTGAAAATGGAAAATTAATGGATTTTCTCTCTCTCTCCCTCTCTCTCCCTCTTTCTCTCTCTCTCCCTCTCTCTCTCTCTCTTTCCTTTTCTCCACCTTTTATTCAACACAGAAGCCATTTCACCGTGTTTGAAATTTGAAGTGATGCTGTTTTTGAAATATGATTTGAGGTTTGAGGTTGTGTTTGGACTCAGGGTGGGGGAGGGGCAGGGTGCTGGTGTTTTGGGGTTTTTTTGTTTTGTTTTGTTTTGTCTTTTGTTTTTCATTTCCAGAGTAAATTTGAAATGCAAAAAAGCACTGCTCACATTCAGGGTTTTTCCCCGTTTGTTACCAGCAGCCAAGAAACAGGATCTAATGTCCTGTAAACACAGCAGACCTCACCTGCTGGTCACAGTGGTACAGCCCGCGCTGCCGTGTTACCTCCCCATGTTTGTAGAGGTGCTCTGAGAAGTGTGATCAGGCCAGGCCGGCCGCTGACAGGTCCTCCTGAAGATGGCCGCCGGTCGGCCTGGGCGGACGGAGCATGGCTGCGGTTCCACTTTAACTTCATCAATCACTCCAAAAGCTCCGAGCTCACATCTAATGTTTTATTCAGGGCATGAATGTTGCATGCTTGCATGCTTCTAATAAATGCTAGTTCATCAACACACACGCATACATACACACAGCACACACACCACACACACACACACAACACACGCCACACAACCCCACTCCCCCACCCCTCCACACACACGCACCACAGACCACACACACACATATATACACAAAAACATATGAAGGAAGTGTCCTGTTTCTCTGGAAACACTGTGTACTTTACAGCAATTTTCTGTACCTCTGTTTATCGCACTCTCTTTATGTATATATGAGCATTCATATCCGTGATTACATACATTTGCTACGTGGAAACTGAATATTCGTATGTGTTAGCGAGTTGGGGTACACAACTGAAGTGAAGTAAGAAGTTAAGCAAAGTGTTACAGAGTTCACTTCAAACCATCTAGGGTAAATCAGGGTAAATCTAGGGTAAATGTTTGCTATATTAGTAGTATTTGTTGGCCGGGGGTTCTTGCAGTGATTGTAGGTTTCGCTATTTTGGCATGTAGGTTGGTTCAAAATATATTTGAGGCTCCATGCAATTATGTTGGCGTGCCAGAATTGTAATTAGATGTAGCGTATTTCTTGCGGTTGCTCACGTTGTCCTGAGATAAGCTTCGATGGTATAGTGGGTTTCGCGAAGTGCCTTTGAAAGTTGCACAGAAGAACGCGTGTGGTAAATGACTTACTGTAAACAGAGCATTTATCTCTGCAATCTCAAGCAATCGCGTTCGACATATCAGCTCAGTATTTGCGAAAGTGGAAAAGTCTTTGCTCTATAATGTCAAGTTCTGAATAGAGTTGGGTGGTTTCTTAATGCCACGTGCACCTTTGTGGTTTTGAGGATTCATTTGTTAACAAGGACACCTTTGAAGATTAGTTTTTGCAGGGAATAGAGAGTAGTCACATATTTACCCATATAGGCTCTTTTTTTGAGCCTGCCCTTTAAAAAATAAGGAGCACTTGTAATTTCTGTACTTGACTGACGGTACTGAGACCATCGCGACTTGAGCTTCCGGGGTTTAGCCCCCGCGGCAGAGCCGTGGACTGGGCCAGACCCAGCTAGCCGAGTGCCCGATTGCTGGTTCAGAGGGGTTAGTGAAGAACCGTTTTCCACCACAGACAACTTACTGTGTGAAGGGAAAATGTGGTGCACTCTCAAAAGAGAGCTGCCTTACTAGCATGGCACTCCTGACTAGGGTTCAAATGATAACGGATAAACAAATATTAAACCTCTGGCTAGCCTGGCTGATTAGCTTAAAGAACTGGCCCGGTCTCTTGGTAAAGTTTGGTTCTTCTTCTTTCGCCCTTAGATGCAGGCGCTGGCCGGGCAAGACGGCGGTCACTACCCCCCAGCCCGCCACGCCCCCATGCTAAGCAGGTCTCCTAGGATACTGCCCCACCCCATGAGTGCTCTGTCCCAGCTCAGCTCTCAGATTGGCCGAGGCTCCTTTACCCATGGTTCCCCCTCATCACCAGGAAGTCAGTCGGCCACACCCTCTCCCTCAAGCTCCGCCCAGGAAGAGGAGGCAGATTACCACACAAAGGTACAGGGAAGGGACATAGCCCATGTTTCTGTTCGAAATACCGGTTGCCATAAAGGGATGAGGAAGAATACTGTAGGTTTGGGATATGTAGTTTTTAGGTGAAAGGCAATAGAGTTGTCTAAGTCAATGTTCAGAATGTTAGCCAAGTTTTGGATTCATAAAGGAGGGATTTTTATGAGCATGCTTGCACGTGCCTGTGTATGTGTGTGTGTGTGTGTGTGTGTGTGTGTGTGTATGCACATGTGCACATGCTTGTGTGTGTGCATGCATGTGTTTGTGCATGCTTGTGTAAGTAATTACGATTGTCAAATGCTTTTACTGCAAGAGGTCCCTTTTATACTGTTTACAAATTATAGCAATTCAGCTTCAGATACAATTGCCTTTTGTTCTTGCTTTTATCAAAGCATGTTGTCTTCTCTCTCTCTCTCTCACTCTTTTACTCTCTCTCTCTCTCACTTTCCCCTCTCTTTCTATTTTTATTGTCCTAGAAATCCAATTACTCCAGCTTGTCCGTCATCCTTTTCCTTTATTGAAAGTGTCAGTTAAAATTTAATTTGACTGCGACAGTAAGGCACTAGCAGTGAGGAGGCCCTCATTATCGCCCCGTGGCATGCTTAATTGGATCCAAGAGTAAAAAGAGTGAATTAACTTACACAATGCTCAAATGACATTGTTTTAGACCATGGGATTATACAAAGGTCTGTAGCACAGTAGCCCAACCACGTGGCATGCTCTTGTCTTCAGAATGTTCTCTGTATATCTAGATAAGAGTATAATGAATATTTTAAGCACAATGTATTGTTGCTGAAGTCGTTGGCACAGAGCATAGTTTGAATGACTATAATAATTATAAGCATATTGCTCCTGGCCCCTATGGCATTGTATTTGCTGGAAAACAAATTATCATTTTCTCTTTCTCTCTCTATCTCTCTCTCCCTCTATCTTTCTCTCTCTCCCCCTCTCTCTATCTCTCTCTCTCCCTCTACCCCCCCTCCGTCTCTCACACACAAACACATACAGGGTTTTGTAAGTGAGTGTTTATGCATGCATGTTCTTATCAAGTGTAATGGTGTTTGGTGAATGTAAATCTATATAGTGTTGGCTGCTCTTTGGGGTTTTCTCCATACACTACATCTCATAGATCTCATACTCCATCTGGCTACATACTGTTGTAGATTCCCTAACACATACACACACACAGACACACACACACACACTCTATTATTATGAGAGACATACACACACACACAAGTATATGCCATATATTCCATCTCCATTCACACACTTCACAGTCTGCCTAAATAAAAGCATGTGGCATCTCTCTTTCAGTGCACCCAGTTCTGCATGTGTGCGTGTGTTTGTGTGTCTGTGTGTTTACATTATCCACCATTGTGTTTACACTGTACACCTTGTTTGGACATGATTCAAATATCTTTTTTTCAAGTTTGGAATGCAAATTCTGTGCAAATATGGCATGCTTTGTTTCAGATGTAATGCGTGTTCTAGAAGCAGTTATGAATTATACGAATGCAGGAAACATTTGGACTTTATTCGCATGTCGTTACCAATTAAAAAGAAATTCCATTCATCTGGTTCTACACCAACACTCCCTTCTGCTCCTGTGAAAGTGGCTGTCTGCTGTTTGACACAGAAGGTCATGAGAAAGCAGGGTGGTTGGTGTACTGTACTGTGGGCAGGTGCGGAGTGTAAAGAGTGTACGCCGACTGGTCCTCGTTTCATCTTACACTTGCACTGACGAAAACGCTGACAACTGTGAATAGTGTTTCATAAGCAGCTTTGAAATCTACCGGTGTCCCAGAAATCTATTTCACTCATTAGTTACAACCTCATGTTTGACTGAAACATTTCAGGGTCTCTCTCTCTCTCTCTGCACCTTTACAAATTTGAATAATGATTTTTTTTGTTTGATTTAAACATGCAGCCGTTTAGTGGAAGAGACAAATATTCGCAGGCCTCAGACATGAGCCGGAGCCATGTAGCACTGATTCAGATGGGATATTAGCCATGCCCGTTCAGCCCTGCCCACACCACAGCAATCAATTTCGTCCTGAATATTTCAGAGCTCTTTCTCTGGGGCTTCACTGTCCCTTCTGCTTTTAACACAGCAAGCAAAGTGTGTGTGTGTGTGTGTGTGTGAGAGAGAGAGAGAGAGAGAGAGATTGTACATAACCTGTCACAGCATATTACACAGACTGGGCTAGAGTGAAAGCACTCTCTGGGCTTCACTGTATCCCATTTTTATTTCATGTTGTTTGCAGATAAAAGACAACTCACATTTGCATAGTCAAACACATGCATGTCTAGAAGCTCATTACCACTTAAGCGTTCAAAAGCAGCAGGTATGGAACGTAAACCAGTAGATCTTGTTCCTCAGCACAGGGCGGATGTCTGTCTGTTTCAGTGCACAGCTTTCAAAATCCCCTAAACCAAATGAGCTGTACATACAGGGATTTCATTTCCGTTGCCTTAATATTGAGGATGTGATTGAAACTGAAAGTTGATTTCATTGATTTGACCACATCTAATTGAATGACACCATCTAAAATCCACTTAAGAGGTTTTGTGTTATTCTATTCACACCCATGTATGATTCTCATTAGGCTTGTTTCTCCAGTCATCTACAGGGAGATAGATCTTAAAGACACAGGAGAAAAAATGGGTGATCTTCTGTAATTGTCACTGTAGGAATCATGAATCATCTCGCTCTTGTAACACCGACATATTTCACCCATTAACCAGTATGGCAAGAACAATGGAGCTAAAAACTGTACTGAAAATCTCTTTGGTCAAACCAAATCGTGGTCAAATTAAAAGTGAAGTATCCTAGTCCTCCATCCTCACACCACCCCTGTCTCCCCTTCACCTCCAGATCACGGCAGAGAAGAGACCTTCGTCAGACGCGCTCAAGCCCAAGCCCAAACCCCAGAAGAAGAAGAAGAAGAAGGACCCGAATGAGCCGCAGAAGCCGGTGTCGGCCTATGCTCTCTTCTTCCGCGACACGCAGGCCGCCATCAAAGGCCAGAATCCCAACGCCACCTTCGGCGATGTCTCCAAGATCGTCGCCTCCATGTGGGACAGTCTGGGGGAGGAGCAAAAGCAGGTGGGTGGGCTCTCCTCTGGCTCCACCTACCCTACCTCAGAGGGCTTGATGCGTCATGCCAAGCGTCCTCGGGGCGGGAGGCTCATACATCAGAAGGACCAGAGCAGTTTAGTGGGGTTTTTCCCTAGAAAATCTGGTAGTTAATAATCATATCCTGTGTGATGAGCAGCACTGGAAATGCTGGGTTCAGAGACTTTCCTTTTATTCTACAGCATTTCTCTTGTGGGTTGTTGAATGGCTGATATTAACATGTTGCTGCTGCCAGACGTTTGAACATCGTCTATACTCGGCTGCTTCTGGTTTGTCTGATTGGCTGGACTCAAGATTTGTTTAGTAGCTGCTTATTGGTTGCTTTGTTCAGGAGGTGAACATTAGACCCATGTGTGTATATGTGTGTGTGTGTGTGTGTGTGTGTGTGTGTGTTCTTCAATAATGAGTTGTGCATGAACCAGAGTGATGATGTGTGTGTGAGACAGAGAAAGAGAGAGGGGCCACAGTATTTTTAGAATATCCTCCATAACAAAGGCCTGCTATTGCATGTCAAATAAAAGCACCTGTCTCCATGACGGAGTGCAGACCACTCACCTCTCTGCCATGTGATATTTCTCTCTCTCTGTCTCTCTGCCTTCCTTTCTTTCTCTTCATTTCCCCCCCCCCCTCTATTTTCTGAGGGCTGGTGTGTCCTTTTATGTGCAGTTAATTTTTGCCTCCTTCCCTTCTCCTCCTTCCCTTCTCCTCCTTCGCTTCTCCCCTCTTCACCATGAATCTTCATTTTGCTGCTGACACCCTTGAATGTGAATTCCTCATTTCCTGGGCCCTTTTATTTATATCTGTTGCCTGGTGATTTGATCATGCTGAGAATACAAGATTAGCCATCGCCCGCCGCCCTTCTATTCTCCCTCAAGGACATCTGCTCTTCTATATGTTATTGTTTGTGTTTCTTAACCCTTCAGACACCAGGATGTTCAGATGTCTACACACACACACACACACACTTGTGTATGTATGAGTAGAAATGTATTTATTTATTTATTTATTTTTATATATCATCTCACTTCTACTTATTTTAAATATTCTGAGAAAACTAAACATTGTCCTTGCACATTTAAATCCAGAGGTCTGATTTTTCTTTCCTGAATACTATAGCATGGTAACCGTGAGCATGGTAACCGTGAGCGTGGTAACCGTCTCCGTGAGCGGGACGATTCGTTTTTTTTCCCCCATGACTTAAATTTGAAACTTCAGAACACATCTGTTACATATCAGTGGAGCTGATGAGGTCATCAGAGATGGCCCCCAGCTCACTGCTCCCCTGCTCCCAGGATGATTAGCAGCAGTCAGGTCATCTTTTGATGACATCATCACCTGCCATGAATTGTTGTCCTTTGTCCTATAACAAATCCTCTCTGGTGTTTAATTGTCTACAAGCAATATCAAATGCCTTACGATTTCAGACAAATGTCAATACTTCATATACTGTACATCTGAAATACTAAATTTCCTGTTCTTTTCCCAGATGTGTGTAACATATCTATTTCACATATGTTTCCAGAATGCTACTTGTTTTTATTACTAATCTTTTTGCAGTTTTCCTTGGAAGATTTCTGATTAAAACAGCTGTTTCTGATGTAACTTACAGAAAGGCATCAGTAGGGAAGCGCCACGAGTAATCAATGTGGGCCTTCTGCCCAACCACAGCCCCTCTCCTCACCCTCGTAAGACACGAGTGGAATGGAGAAGAGGTGAAGGATTCTTATCTGCCTCCGGAATAGCCTCTCTGATAGGCCCATTAACGGATGATTGATAGAACTCCTCTCCAACGGATGACTGTCATTTCTTTTAGTGACGACCCTGACCTGTCACTCATATCAATGAGGAATATATTAAACGACATGGTGATGCCCCAGATGCCCCAGAAACCCGTAATCGCATCCCATCCTGTCCGCAGCGCCAGTAATAACCCCTCCCTCCCAAGCCTTGTTAGCCATAGTTGCGTTAGGCTTCCAGACACCCAGTGTTTGTTAACCCTTGGTCCTAAATGTGGAAAGTCCAGCATCCAAAAGGAAAAACACAACATAAACTTGGTCACACACGGTAGACAATAGAGACACAGGCCCAGATATTCAAATCCATGCTCTCTCTTCTTTGTATGTGCACGTGTGTGTGTGTGTGTGTGTGTGTGTCTGTGTGTGCTCTCAGTTTGTTGTCATGTTGTCCTTGAGCCATAGCAAGCCCATTTTAGATGTATTTTTTGTTCCTTTCTGCTTTAGAGAGGCTTAATACCCTCATCTTCTGTGCTCCTTCCCATGGGGTTTAGTGTTGTGTCTTTTGGAGTGAGCCTCATTAGTTCTGCGTTCCTGTGAAGATGCATTGTGTACCATAGCTATGGCTAACCATGCAAAGTAGCCAATCATTAGCTTACTGAACAATTCTACAGTAAGTATCTACTTGGATGTCACCCAGCAAGGCAGAGCTTATCAGATTAAAAGATATTACTACTGTGCTGCAGGATTTGATTTACATGAGACAATTCACTGTACCCTGAGAGAGAGAGAGAGAGGTGGGGGGGGGGGTAGAGCGGAGGTCCCAATGAAAACGAGTGAGAGTTGCATATTTACCATCCTCTGAATCAGTGTTCCCACTCAAACGCTACCCCCCGGCCCGCTTCCCCCTGAGGGTCTACGCCCCTTCTCTCATGTCAGGAGGTTCCGCGAGTTATTGTCTTCCATAATTAACCGGTTATCAAACAAGAACATTTCATTAAGGTACAATTACCAGCTAATTCTGCGGGGGACACCCGCCATGTCGGGATTAGAGAAGGCAACACGTGCTCCTTTGCGCTAGCAGGTCCTGTTCGTTATTTCTAATTCAACGGAACCTTCCTGCTTGCACTCTCTCTCTCTCTCTTTCTCTCTGTGTGTGACGGCTTCAATTGCTAATGAATCCGCGCACTTTGGAATAATTAGAAATCCTTAGGCATGTTAATTTATTTAAGAGTTGCTGTCGTTAGGGCCACTCATTAGCGCGGGTTAAATTAATTTGAAACCAGAGCTGCCGGGAGCTCCTCAGGAGTTCATTATTACAAAAGCCACACAACCTCGTTCAATATTTAACTGTCACGACGCGAGGGCTCAAACTTAGCCTGTATTATCTGCAAACGCTTACGACTAATAATCTCCTTAAGGGGGGAGGGGAGGGGTGCTTTTATGTAGTTTGTTTGCTGTTTTATTTCAGACAGAACAGAACGAGTCAAATATTGCATAGCCCTTAGTTTTCCGCAGCGGCTGTTGCCAGCTACGTCCGGTACGTCGGCTACGTCCAGCTCTCTGACTCTCTCGCCTAATCCAATTAGACTGATATTTCAGTTTGTGAGCTTTTAGGGGCAAACGCGGGAGGAGTACAACACGTCGTGTGTGTTTGTGTGCCGCGTGTGTGTCAAGCATTTGTGTATCTCCGTCTGCAGTTCTGTGTATATTACATTAAAGTTTAATGGTAATTCTACATGCAGTATGGCAGTCAGATGCGGGCCCAGTCATATGTAAATGTGTACATCACTGTGCGCACCAGCCTGGCCTCTCCAGCCCACAAGAGGTTTTATGGTGAGATATGGCACCATTGTTTTTGTCGGCTCACTGTCGCCGTGCTCATCACTTTAATGTTGTTTTTTTCATCAATTAAACCAACGCTGCCACTCTTCTCAATACAATGTGACACTTTCTTTATACTCTTTTTTTTTTAAGCCATGTTTTCTCTCATCTGCTAAAGCCTGGCTGTTGTGCGCCTCAATTTCAGAGCGAATAGTTTTTTTTTCTTCTAGGAAAATGATTGACATGCCATTACATTAGCCTACATTCCAATCTCACATTTCTTTCTGCCTTCATTCTGTTGCTATAGATTGCCTTCCCTGTTCAACTGAGTCACCTTTTTCTTCTCTCTCTCTCTCTCTCTCTGTCTCTCTCTCTCTCTCTCTCTCTCTCTCTGTCTGTCTGTCTCTGCTCTCTCTTTCATGTGACATCCACTCTGATGGAATGATGCATCTTCTTAATGGACTCTCTAGCAGCAATGCTATCACTCCCAGCTGAGGTTCCTTCTGCATGATCTTGGCCTGTGCCTCTCAGGAAGATGCAGTTTATAAAATTACCTTTCTAAGATGGAGCCCCATGATTGGGTTTTGTACGATAATCCCATATGAGGGGTGTGGAGGGGGCGTAGAGAGGGAAAAGGGTTCATCTGTCTTTTTTTTTTGCGACTTGGGTAAAAGATATTATAATTGTGTTAGGGTTCAAATGCGGTTGACATGATGACACGACATGGCCTTGGTCCAGGTTAAACGGCTGAAGCTGTGCTGTGTGTGTGCATGTGTGTGTGTGGTTTTGTGTGTGTGTGTTTTGTGTGTGTGTGTGTGTTTCTAATCGCTGGTGTGTTCTCTCTCTCTCCCAGGGGTATAAGAGGAAAACAGAAGCAGCTAAGAAGGAGTACCTGAAGGCCCTGGCAGCGTACCGAGCTAGCCTGGTTTCCAAGGTAACCATGGGAGGAGGGGGTCATGTCTTTGATATGTGTGGGTCAGTGGTGATGGGGGAAGAGGTATATTATACATTCGATGGAGAATTCTGGAGACCCTCCAGGGAGGGGCTGTCAAGGGAGGCATGCGCTTGTGTATGTGTGTGTGTGTGTGTGTGCGCGCGCACACATGTGTGTGTGTGCAGTTTAGGAGCAGGACCAACCAAAATAAGGCCCCAAATGGTGCCCAAGGTATGTGTGTGAGTGTAAGAGTAAGAGTTGCACCTTTTCCATATATGACATAATATCACTCTTATTTTATGGAGAGAATCTTTTTTTCCAATATCACTTAAGTTTTATCTTATGAGTCGATTCAGTAGATTGCATGCATTGATATAGTACTCAGTTTGACATCATTTCATAATCCTGAAATTATGCATAATCCATAGATCGATACCAAATTTCTAATTTATGAGACCGATTCATTTCAGAATAGTTTCAACATGGGATGCGTAATGGTTCGTTTCATTGCATATTTTCATCTCCATAATAAAACACACCATTTTCATACCCCTAATTTCACAGCTATTGTTTTCCTTTTCAAAAACGCAAATTGCATTTTCATGCTGAACACCCTCTCTCTCCCACCCTCTCTCTCTCCAGTCTCCCCCTCTATCTCCCTGTCTCCCTCTCTCTCTCTTCCTCTGTCCCTCTCTCTCTTTTTGTCTTTTCTCTCTCTCTCTCTCTCTCTCTCTGTCTCTCTCTCTCTCCCCCCCCCCCCCCACCCCCAGTTTTCTATACTTCTGTCTCTGAGCTCTTTGGCCCAAAACAAGAGGCTTGATTAAGCCGTGAATGGTGTATTCATCAGACCTCCTCCCCCTGTAGCTCCTATTAAACGCCTTTCTCGTCCCTCGTCTCGTGTAATTAAGTATTTCGTCAAAATCTGTTTTGCGCAGACACTTTGATTGATGCGTCTGTGAACCAGAAGACACTGAAAGGGGAGAAAATGCCGGCGTGAAAGAAATGAACTAACCACCAAATCCGCGGTACATTCAGCGCCTCGCGGGCTTCAAACATATATTTAAGTGACTGTTGTTCTTAAAGGATGTTATTTTTCATATATTGCTGCGGAGAGGTTGCAAAGAGCGCCACTCAAAGTGCGCTGAAAGAGAGAAGTGATTGTGCACAGGCTGCAGGAGCTAGCTACGGCGGCCCCCTTTTTTCCCGCCCTTTTTTCCCCGCTCATCCCGGATTGGGCGCGCACCTGGCGGCATTTTGTAGGTTAATACGTTATTGTGAGCGTTATGCCTCGATAAATGTATGTTGGCTGATTATGGCAAGCAGCTGAAAAGCCTGTTTTAAAGGAGCCACTCCTCCCTCTTCAGCCGTAATACAAATGTCAAACGATATATTAGCATTTCTTCCAGACACATGGGCCTAACTGCAACAACTCTGATGTATTTTGGTAGTGCAAAACCCATTCAAAAGGAATTAATGAATGCTGCAAGATGCTGGTCCAAAATGTTGTTTGCACAGGTTTGGGACATATGCTGTGTCTCACTGAATGTAATGGGTTCTGTGTTCATCCATCTATGGTTCTGTATAAACCTGGGATTTTACTCTAATGGTATGGAGGAGGGTTTTAAAAAATTGCTTCTTGGAGCAGCTCCAGGTTGACTTGTTTAATTTTACGATGGGTTTGTTTGGAAATTTGCTGGGTGACTTATCTCAAGCACATATGGACACACACACACTTACATGTACAGAGATTTGTCTCTTCATTTCTACATGGGTTTTGGTATCACTTCATTCAACCATATAACATTTTCATACTGATCAGTTCTCTCATGCTTTCCGATGTGTGTGATTAGGCTGGTCATGCTTGTTGTGACAGCAAATTCAGGCACTAGCTTTTCATGAAACACCTATTACCAGCATTTCGGATTTGTGAATTTGGATTATAGAAAACTGTAAAGATGCACTCACTGGCAACCATATCTGACTCAGAAACCAGAAGAGAATTTTTGTTTACTTGTTTTACCAAATGTTTCTGCTTGAAAAATATCTTTCTTAAACATGTCCATATTTTTAAATTGAGTGAAATAATGAGGCTGTCGGAGGCCGGTGGAGAGGAGCCTCTCGCAGGTTCACTAACTCTGCACTAGCCTCTCTCAGACTCTTAAACACTAACTCTGTCCTAGCCTCTCTCAGACTCTTAAACACTAACTCTGTCCTAGCCTCTCTCAGACTCTTAAACACTAACTCTGTCCTAGCCTCTCTCAGACTCTTAAACACTAACTCTGTCCTAGCCTCTCTCAGACTCTTAAACAATAACTCTGCACTAGCCTCTCTCAGACTCTTAAACAATAACTCTGCACTAGCCTCTCTCAGACTCTTAAACACTAACTCTGTCCTAGCCTCTCTCAGACTCTTAAACACTAACTCTGCACTAGCCTCTCTCAGACTCTTAAACACTAACTCTGCACTAGCCTCTCTCAGACTCTTAAACACTAACTCTGCACTAGCCTCTCTCAGACTCTTAAACACTAACTCTGTCCTAGCCTCTCTCAGACTCTTAAACACTAACTCTGCACTAGCCTCTCTCAGACTCTTAAACACTAACTCTGCACTAGCCTCTCTGAGACTCTTAAACACTAACTCTGCACTAGCCTCTCTGACTCTTAAACGTTAACTCTGCCCTAGCTTCTCTCAGACTCTTAAACGTTAACTCTGCCCTAGCTTCTCTCAGACTCTTAAACGTTAACTCTGCCCTAGCTTCTCTCAGACTCTTAAACGTTAGCTCTGCCCTAGCTTCTCTCAGACTTAAACGTTAGCTCTGCCCTAGCTTCTCTCAGACTCTTAAACACTAATTCTGCCCTAGCCTCTCTCAGACTCTTAAACGTTAGCTCTGCACTAGCCTCTCTCAGACTCTTAAACGTTAACTCTGCCCTAGCTTCTCTCAGACTCTTAAACGTTAACTCTGCCCTAGCTCCTCTCAGACTATTAAACGTTAGCTCTTCCGTAGCCTCTCTCAGACTCTTAAACACTAACTCTGCCCTAGCCTCTCTCAGACTCTTAAACAATAACTCTGCGCTAGCCTCTTAAACTGCCACATCTAAACTAGAAACCCAGTATCATGACATTTTGTGGTTATGTGCTGTGATGAATATAAGTTTACAAACGTCTTTGATCCATAACTTTGCTTCTCTTTCTCTCTCTCTCTCTCTCTCTCTCTCCCTCTCTCAGACCTACAATGACCCGGTGGAGAGCAAAAATGCCCAGTCCAACCAAACCTCGTCGCACATGATGCCCCCCAACCCCCCCCTGTACAGCGTGCCCCCGCAGCCCTCCTCCCCCTACCTGGGCCCGAGCCCCTTCCCCCTATCCGACCTCCAGAGCTACGCGGCCGGAGCGCCCCGCCACGGGCTGCCACGCTCGGCCATGCTGCCCGCCCTCAGTGCCTCCCCTCCAGCCTCCTTCCAGATCAGCCCCCCTCTCCACCAGCAGCTCTCCCTGCACCAGGGCTCCCTTCTCAACCAGCCAATCCGCATGCAGCAGGTCCAGTCACAGCCAATCATCTCTCACCAGATGGGCCTCCAGGCCTCCCTCCACTCCCCGCCTCCAGGCCAGCAGGTTGGTATGCGAGACGAGTGAGGATGAACTCATGGCATAGTCAGAGAGGGCAGCTGACCTTAGCGCAGGCTTCAAAGCGAGAGGCTCAGCCTTTTTTTGATGCGGCTACATGAGGAAGGGAGCACAATTGTTTCCACGGCGTCGAAAAACCTTTCGCGGCAACTCCTACTGCTCAAACTGAAGGGAAAATCTTGGGTAGCGTGTGCTTACAGTGGATACATTGTAATGAAGTGTGAGATTTGGTGGTGGGGGACACTTGCTGGTGTGTTGTTTTGAGAGATGGAGGTGCGCACCGAGGTGTCATTTGAATCAGCAGAGACCTGCAACGTGTGAATCTGAGTGAATCCGGCTGCTTTTAGAAGCTGACTCTCTCTCTGCTTAGCACCTTTTCACAATGTCGCAAAAGTGTGTTGGGGGGGGTCAGGGAGGTGGGGAGGGCGGTTCTTTAAGGTACAGGGAGGAGGTTACAGTTTGAAGATTGCATGTCAAACTACAGTCCTTTCTTATCCCCCTCTTGTCTTTCTAAATTGCTCATCACTTTGTAGAATTTGATGAAAAGAAATCAATATTTTGAATTACTACAGAGGTAACAGTAAATGAGGGCTCTGTTTTTCTGTCTCTCTCCCTCTCTCTCTTGCTCTCTCTCCTTTTCTCTCTCTCTCTCTCTCTCTCTCTCTCTCTCAGGGTTTCTCTCACTTACAGTCAGAGTATCAGAAAACTGTGGGTGGCTCTCAGTCTCCTGGGGCTCCTAACCCAGTGGGACAGAACCCTGACTGGGACAGCGACTACTGCAATCGGGAGTGTGGAGGAAGCCACTGCAGGTGTGTGTGTGTGTGTGTCTGTGTGTGTGTGTTCCCTTCCCGTGACTCCTTCCTAACACAGTTCCTCATTTACTGCACATTCCAAGTTCATACTCTTGTCAGCCTAGCATTTAGGATGCAGAAGTTACTGAATGCGTGTAGTGGCCTTCAGGCTCACCTTCAGTACTTCAGTACTGCACGCTCATAAACATAGACCCTGCTTCCCTGAACTACTGAATCTTTCAGTGATCGCCCAAGCTAAGTGGACTGACCATTTAGTGCTTTCCTTTGAAAAGGGGGTCTTTGCTTCCTCGTCACTTCTAAAGGGTCCTGTGTTGTTAAAAGAAGTTTGTAGCTTTCTTCTCAGAGGGTTACCTAGCATGCTAACACCTAACAGGTCTGTTATTTTCACAAGTGGACTTGTGAAGCTTAGATATCATAAGGCCCCATCTGCTGTTGAGGTAGACATGGCCCACCTTAGCTGAGCTTCTTCAGTCTGCCTGAGAGAGCTAGCACCGCAGCTAAGCGCACGTTGGTGGACGGCCTGGCCCCCACGCATCCCACCCCACTGCCTCACTCCTAGCTCCTCAGTAGGTGACCTGGGTCTGTCACTGAGCAACTGACAGACAACGTCACACAAAACCTTCCTGTGGAAGCTCGCGCTGAGGACCGACCCTGACGTGTAATATCTTACGGAATCATTTGTAGAGGGAAGTAGTATTTGAAAAGTGACGACAGCCATCTTGTTGCCTGAATGAAAAGGATCTCAGCAGACATCATGTTATGAATTGCTATGAATTGCCTTTCTTGTGTTCGTTTCATGTACGCAAAGATTTCATATAAAATGAAATAAGGTTATATGTACATATTTCCTGCCATTACAATGAATCAAACCAAATGTACTCATTCAAGCTGTATCTTGTCTAGTTCGACTAAACAGCAACACGACTGCTAACTGGATTATTCCAGCGTTCCTACGCAGTGTTGCTAGTTTGGCCGAACTCGGGAGTTGCAGGATCCAAGACTCGTGTCAGACTGCAGATGTCGCGGTGTGCAGTTCAAACATCTCCTCTTCTGTGCTTCCGTCCTGCAGTGGCAGCATGATAGGCAGGGACAAGCCACTCTACCTCACCTGAAGAGAACGGAGACGACAACAGAAAAAATAGACAACAAATCGTGATGAAGCAGCACCAGGGAGTCCCCTCCACCTCTCCACCCTTCCCACCCTCTCTCCTCAGTGTCATTTTGCATTCGTTTTTAGCAGGATGTGTGCGCGTGTTCTGAAGACTACTTGTGAGCCTGTCATTTTTTGCCAAGCACTTAAAATGTATAGGCCATCTGCTAGAGGCCCCTCGCGGCACTCATTCTTTCTCTGAATATAAAAAAAGACAAAAAAAGAGATATATTAAAGGAAAAAAGTAAAAAAAACAAACCAACAAAAACAAACTACCGTTAAACTGGCCCTCAGGGCAAATGAGCTTTAACTAAAACAGAGGAAGTCTCTCCTCCTCTCAGTTCCTTTTCCCTGCTCGTGGTTTTAGGTTTTATTTATTTCTTGCTTGCTGCGTTGCTTTCTTGGTTTTGTTTTTGTTTTGTTTATGTTTCTTTTTTTTTTGCCAATAACATGTCCTGTACTGTAGAGAAATACTCTTCTGATGAAGTCATCAAAGGCCGACATATTACTGTAGGTCCACCTGACGCTCTGTGAATTTTGAGAAGATATTAGTAAGGACAGAACAGGAGGGAAAAAAATGAAACAAGTGAATAGAGAAATGAATTTAACAACTTCTTTTTGTAATTTTAAAGACCTCCATAGGTCTTTACTGATCTGTCACAGTGTGATTGTAAATATCACTTTTTTGGGATGAAATTGGGAAAATGAAGTCCAGATATTTTTTCTTCTTTAATATGACTTATAATTCATTAATTTGTATTTTAAATGGTATCTTGTGAGTGTGTGCTGGTATGTTCCTGAGAGAGTGTGAGTGTGTGTGTGTGTGTGTGTGTGCGCATGTGTGTTTGGCGTATGTGTGTGTGTGTGTGTTGTAAAAATTGATCAGTCTGTGCAGGTGATATCAGAGGAGTGTTTCACAAACACAGTCTTGCATTAAATCTTTGCTCACTGGTGAGATTTTTCGATAAAAAGCAAAAACTGTCATGAACTGTATGACTTGGTTCTCCTCTTGGGTTTCCCAGTGCAGCACTGGCCAAGTAAGTTCGACAGAAACCAGGAGAACCCAGTCTGGTTCCGCAGAGGCCCAGAAGAGGAGCTTTTTCTAACCAGCTTGTTTTAGGAAACTCCTATAGTGATTGGATTGGTTTTGCTAATTATCTCAGGTTGTACATTTCAGACTGAAGAAAAATGGGCACAGATTTCACAGGAATTGGACCCCAAGAATTAAAACATGTGACTGAATTTAAAGGCAGTTTGAGTTATTCTGGTCGGACTGATGGTCCTATGCCAGTACAACATTTAGAGGTGAACTAAAATGTGCTCAGTGTCAGATATTACAGCACACAAACAACGGTGGGTCTATAGTTTTCTAGTAGCTTTGCTAGGTGTTATATTGTGTTGATCTCATTCTTACGTTTTGTGGAAAAAAAATGAAATACATTTGATCATTTAGTCAAACTTTTCTTTCTCTCACTGTAGCATAATATTTTAGTTTGGTAAAGAGAATAACTTTTAAGACATTTAATTTGTGTACAAACCTGCCAATTGTAGTTATTTTATTTGTAAAGCCAGTAATGATAATTATTTTAAATTGTTACCAACTTATCTTTTTTGCAAGTTGCCCATCAGTTATTTAATTAACAGGTTTCCTATCTATTTATGAACAAAATGAGATCATTTTTTGCTTATAACTACATTATTTGAATTTCTCTCATTTGTTTGTTTTTGCTCTTTTGGTTTGATGACGATTGCTTTTTTTTACTCTTTTTTAAGCTGGCTGTTTCTGTCATGGCCAGCCAGGTCATTTTGTGTCACTATGCCTTTTTTGTTTAATTTGTCCGTAATAAAAAATGTTAAAGGTGAAAATAATGGTCATTTATTTCTTTGGTATCTCATTCAAACATCATTACGCGGTTAATCACATTTGAAACCGAAATTGCTTTAACAGCTCAGATCTGCAGGAAAGAATACACGTTCATAAACCGCTTTTCATTAAATCTTCGGACAATCCCGAACGGCGACTTAACTAAATGTGTTTGGAGATTAGATGTTTTCTGCTACAACCTGACATAACTCCTGTTTACAGACTGTAAACTAAGGATGCTAAACTGCCAACCTGTGCAAAGAAAGGGCAGTGTGTGCTACGTTTCGTATGAGCACTGGTGCTCAGGAGACGTTTAGAAGAGGAGTTTCAAGACTATAGGTAGATTTCTTCTATGTTCTTATCCCCTCTCCACGGTAGTGGAAGATCCAGTTCTTGGACTGCCTCGCGTCCCACTACTCCAGACCCCCATTATATGTTTTATTCATATTGCAGCAGACAACTCTGCCGGTATTGAATTGGCAAATAGATCATTATTGAGCAATTGGAAAGCTGAAGTACCATTTCGTGCTATGACACACATTATGTGGAAATCTCAGTCATACATTCTTAATGAAATACAAGATGGGGGGGGGGGGACAGACATGCTTTGTGTGCGTTGCAGCCGGGCTGTTTGTGCTGTCCTCACTTCTGCCTGAAGTACGAATCTCCGGTCCACCATGGATGCAACAAACGGCCGGAACAGATTTAATAAGCTGCACAGGTGAGCGTTGTATGACTTCACACTTCTCGCGTGTGTTTCTCACATATTGTGGGATGTCTGAACACGCACACGGGGACCAGCCGGGCGGTTTCTGGGTTGGCCAGCGATGCGCTGCTCACCGTGCAGTGTTCCCAACAGCATTAAATCTCACAAGGCTGCAAAAATCTTCGACATCAAGTGTAGCACCCCAGAATTGTTTGGATCTCGAAAGCAGCTGCAAACAAAATATTTTAACATAGAGGAAAAGCAGCAAAGTTGGATGGACACTTGCATGGTAAGATAACACAGGCAGGAAGTGGACAAGATGGACAGTTTGTTAGTGGCTATGCAGAAACTTTCCACTTGTGCAGCATCTAAAGTTTGTGGTGCAACGAGCACCCGACAGTCTCTTTGACAGGGGATTTATTTTTTTTTATGTGTGCACTGTCTCTGTCTGGCCATTTTTGCCTTCTTTGATGTGGCAGTGTAACGTATGGGCTATGGTTTCCATGTCAACATTTTTAGCTAACGAGACCACATATGTAACCGGTCTGGTAGTCCTTAAGAGAGAGAGTCAGTTTGAAGCAAAGTTCTCCCATCCTGCACGTCTCTCTCTCTCTCTTTCTCTCTTTCTCTCTCTGTCTTTTTCTCTGTGTCTCTCTTCTCTCTAACAGTAGCCCAGTCTGAGAGACAGAGAGTGAGGGAGAGAGACACAGAGAGAGAACGAACTGGCTCAGGAAACGTGGGTGGATTTGACAAGAAAAGAGTTTCAGTCTCTGCTTTTATAAGAGGTCTCCTTTCCTTTTTCTTAGATTCAGCAAAACGAGAAAGTTAGAAATGAGAGAACTTTGCAGTGTGCATGAGAATGTGCAAAGTGCCTGGTATTAGTGCCGTGTCAGTTTAGCCAAAATTACTGTAAGCTCAATCAATTTTACTTTGCTGGTGAAACATCTGTTTGAGGGTACCATAGAAACTGCATCAAGCTCTGTCTGCAGGGTTGCAGTGCGGGGGCAAAGATAATTTGACAATATACGGTAGTATCTGGAGAAACAAATGTTTTAAAACGAAGCATAAAAATTGTCCAAAAATGTTTGAAGGTAATAGTAGTACGTTATGTTGATGGTTAATTTAATAAATTAGGTTCCAAGGATGAGCTACATTACAATGACACAGCTTCAAGCAAGAGCCAGAATCTGTGGAATGCAATTCTCTCTCTCTCCCTCTCTCTCTCTCCCTCTTTCTCGTTCTCTCACTCTCTCTCTCTCTTCCTCCCACTGCTTATTTTTTCCCTTCCCCATAGAGAAGCAGTTCATATTGTTCAGGGTGAAAAATTTGATAGCACTAAGCGCTAAGATATTGAGCACTGACTATGCGTGTGTGTCTGCACCATCAGGACCCTGGTCTGTGTGAATTTGAGGTCATGAGCGTTGCTCAAACAGATCGTTTTGCCTCAGCGAAAGGCGGCTTTACCAAATCCGAGTCCCAACATCAGATGCAGCTTGCAATTTCATATAGAGCAGCACCTGTATTTGTTTTGCACACAGTAATTGGGGCACAGTAGGTGTCTAGATCATGTAGTAGATAATGCTGTAAACACATCCCTGTTGAGGCAGGAAGTCCATGTTTGAAGGAAAGCAAGGCCTCAGTTCATTAAGCTCTGGTTGGTTTGTGGCACTGCTAGCTCTCAGCAGGCCACATCAGCCTGATAAACCACAAGAGTGGCCATGATGGAACTGAAATAACAGTCTTGTTCCCAGCTTCAACTGATCTCTCTTAGCTCATATCAGAAGTGTGAGTCAAAACGAGGAAACCACAGGGTTTAGCTTCGTTCTCACACATATGCTGCATGCTGCCATCATGCTGGGAGCAGTTTAGAGGACATTACCAACCAAGGTCCCTGTCAGGGACTTGTGCTCATTGAGGATGAATTGAAAGACTTGCTGCTGTGGTGGGAATTTACATTCATTCAATACCCACATATTTGTCTCGCAAGAAGCAGAAGGATATTTGTCCTGAAAGGCATGCGAGTTAATGCAGGATGGTGGTTTTTAGTCCTTTGCGATGACTAAGTGATGATGAGCAAGTTGGGGTCACGAGACACAATGGATTCTGTTTTTTTTTTTTTGTGCTGATTTTTGCTTGTTCGTTTTGATATGAAACGAGGTCCCGTGTAACAGGGCAGGAGAGATGCTGACACAGAGATGCCAGACTGGTTGAAAACACGACGCAGTTATGTGGATTTAAGGGACCGTCAATGAGAACGTGGCCCTGTGTGTGGTGAGGGGACCCAAGGCGCAGCTAGGACACAAACCCGGATTGCAGGGACTGATATTCCAAGTAATTGAACAAGACCTTAAGATAAAGGTGTGCAGTTTCAAAGACCAGCAGTGCCATTCTAAGAGGTTAGAGTGCATTTTACGCAGAGCCCGAGGGTTGATAAGGTCCCAAAACATTGGTGGAGTAATGCAGATTCTGTGTGGGTGTGTGTGTGCGTGTGTGGGTGTGTGTGTATTTAATTTAACTAATCAGGTTTGTTCTTAGCCTCCACATGACCCTGAGGCTGTGACACACAAATGAAAAATTACACAAATGAGGATGTTTGAAAAAAAAAAACATCTTTTTATTAGATTATCAAATTAATCATAACAACTCAATAAAGGAGCACAAAGCAAGGAATCTTTTAACAGTCCTAACTGAATTAAGCATTTCATGTGTTTTTTGTAGTGTATCTACTAGGAATAGAAAAAGCCTCTATAATATGTGTTTTCTGCGTCTATGAAATCACATTCACACCGGCACACACCCAGATATCAGAACACGAGCCTGTGCAATTGCGTCTCCTTTAAAACTCGCATGCAGACAAACCGTTTCAGCAAAATATTACTGAAGTTTGGTTCCGGCCACAGTTTTTCACCACCGACCTTGTTGATTCACAGGCAAAATCCAAACATGCACACACCGTCGTCAACGCAGAAACAGAGGGCAAGAGACACACACTCTGAGCGAGAGGGAGAGAGAGGCTCTACAGTGCTTATTTTTGGAAGCATGATAAAAACGGGTATGTCTAATACAACCTTGTTGCTCTCCTGCCTGCCCCTCCCTCCGCCCCTGCACAACCCCCCCCCCCCCCCCCTTGCTGCTTTTCAAACAAGAAATTCCAATCTCTCTGCTTTACTCAAAATTCTGCTCACAGCACAGCCTTTCCCTAACTTGCAGCAGCCTGCTTTAAAATTCATAACTACATTCGCAAGAATAAAAGCAGCACAGATGGAATATTTCCAGGAAGCTTACTTGAGCAAAAATACAATTGGCTCTGGCATATTTAATAACCCTATCCTGCCTCTTTAGTGCATGCAGTAATAATAACAATAATATAAAAAAAAGAAGGGGAAAAAAGTCAAACTATGTCTTAGCATGAAATGACTACCTATAATTCCAGCCGCTAGCAAGAAGAGATGAGGAGGGGGAGGGGAGGGGAGAGAGAGGGAGAGATGGGGGAAGGAGGGATAGAGAGGAAGGGAGGGAGAGAGAGACAGAGAGAGGGGGGAGGAGGGAGAGAGAGGAAGGGAAGGGGAGGGAGAGAGAGGAAGGGAAGGGGGAGAGAGAGAGAGAGAGACGGAGGGAGAGGAGATTTGAGTGAAAGTGTAAAACTGATACAGCTGGAAGTTGCACTGATGCATAATTAGATTTTTTTTTTTACCATGCTTCATGAAAAAATTATAGTGAAACAGCATAATTAAAAATAAAAAAACAGCATAATTAAAAATAAAAACAGCATGTAATTGGTTTGTTTTTGGATGGAAGCATTTGGAATGTTTTGGACATATAAGAGTGTTTTGACTGAAGGCCTAACTCATGCAGTACAGTGTCTATTCTCATTTTTACTATAGTTTAGGATGTTTGTCCTTTCTGGTTTAATTATATACACTCTGTGTTCACATTTTATTTGTGAGCCGCTAATGAAAAAATACCTCAGCTAGGTTAGGAGGGTAAGACACATTGGCATCTTGTTTTTCAATATGGATCTCACTGCTGCACTTTGAGAATTAATCTCATTCTCTCTCTCTTTCTCTCTCTCTCTCTCTCTCTCTCTTTCTCTCTCTCTCTCTCTCTGTCTCTCTCTTGCTCTCTACCTCCTTCGTTCATTTTCCCTCCCCCAACTCCCATTGTGTGTGTGTGTGTGAGAGAGAGAGAGAGAGATTGTGTGTCCGTGTGTGCGTGCATGTGTTTTGTACATGAGCGAGCATTGTGGGACGTCCTGAACTGAATTAGGTCATCTCTTCAATCAGAGCTCTTGCTCTCTCTCTCTCTCTCTCTCTCTCTCTCTCTCTGTCTCTGTGTCTCTCTCTCTCCCTCCCTCCCTCTCTCTCTCTCTGATAGAGACACAGAGACCCCTACTGTTACGCAGAGGGACTTTTCTTGCACACTTATCTCTCTCACAGTAGTTTCCACACAGGACATCATCCCCAAAGTTCCACTGCCTATTGTTTCAAAAGGCAATTATTTCCCTCGTGTTGTTAGAGGAGTTTTCTTATATCTGTGGGCTTCTTAGCAGTGTAGTGGGAATAAAGGAACAACCGTTAATCTGGCGCTAGTGACTTATAATGCCTCCTTGTGTTGTATTGCCCTCTGGCAGCATATAACATGCACTACAATTTTTCACATATGGCTGTTTTTGATATAAGCTAACAATGCAAAAGTCATTTTTAAAGCTTTCTGTAGACGCTCATAGATATTTAATTACCTATGATCAAGGTGCAAGATATCTGGAAATGTGCATTTGTCATTGTGTGTATGTGTGTGTGTGTGTGTGTGCTGAAGTGTGTGCTAAAGTACAGATTACTGTTGCATTCCCTGAGAGTGGCGTGTCAGTGTGGCAGGGTGAGGGAAGGCCGCAGGGCGAATGAGAGCAGCGGAGATTCAGTGGTTCTGTGCAGGATTCAGGAGCGTGCGCACGCGCACACACACACGTATGCACACAGAGTAAGAGCCTCACACACACACACACACACACAGAGTAAGTCCCTCAGCAGCGGATGTATCAAAGCTCACGGCGGTGCTTGAGAGAACCGCTCGTGACAACACTGTCGGCGCTGCCTCCATAACGATTAGTGTCAAAACCTTTAGCTATATCTCTCCGTTTCGGTTTCGTGGACGGAGCTGCCCAAGCAACAGAAGTGACCTCAGATTACCCCAGAATACCTCAGTGGTGGTCGTCTCTGAAAATGGCTGTGCGGGATTTGCAGCGCTCAAAGCATTCTTGTGAGGGAAAGATGAATATTCTCAACCTAAATGGATTTGCACACACACAGTAATCCATCCATGGCTGAAGAGTATAGCGTCTCATTCTATACTAGTCATTAGCATGAAGAACAGAGACAATGGCCTTAATTATGGGAAAGAACAGAGAATTGTGGGAGGAAAAAGGGAAGATGGAGGCTTTCATTAATACACTGCCTCCCCCTCCCCCTGCTTACTCTCTCCTCTCTCTCTTAAGTGGCCTTCTAGTTTTTATCTAATCAAAATATATTCACTCCATCTCTTCACTGCTCTCTCTCTCCTGCACTCTCTCTCTCTCTGATCTAAAAGACTGATTGGCAATTTTTCCAGCTAACTGATATAGAACACTGAAGCCTGCTGCCAGTCTTATGGCCCTGCTGTTGCCATGCCAACAGTTACAGGGTATAAAAAGGGGGGGTGCAGGAAAGGGGTTTGGTCACATGCGAATCCTGATTTGGTAGTCTGATGCTACATGTTATTATTTTCTATTTTTTGCTGTGCTTTTATCAGACAGGGTCCAAGACCCTTACTTCTAATAACAGCCTGTTTATACTGTTTGACCATTATCGTCTTTGCTATTTTTAAACAAGGCTTGTTTGTGCGTCTATCCTCGGTGCCTCGTTTTCCGGGCGCTGTGGAGACGTAGGGAGTTCATCCGCTCGCAAAGTTCAACTGTAAGGTGTCCATTTCCTGAGCAGGTGAGTCGGACCCTGGGCTTCTGCAGAGTGAGGTCTGTGAGGACAGCTAATGTGACACAGAAGTGCCTGAACACATCTAACACGCAGTGTTACACATTGTGAGGCTGCCTGGCCATTCTCCCAGCCTACATTACACAACTGGCAGTGAGAACAGAAATCCCTTTTTTACTTTAGGACTTGGTTTATATTATGCATGATATTTAACCATCACAGACCCCAAAGTTTTGTTTAATAACAGTAAAATCCACAGAAACCATCTGGCGACATGTATACAGTGTTCCCTGAAAACATGGTGTAAGTCAACAAAGAAAGTTTATTACATTTTTATATACAAACAATCCTGCAAGGCACACTTTTGTTTAAATAATAATATACAATAAAATTTCCTTTGTTTTAAGAGCAAACATATTTGACTTTGAAGTATATATTAATTTCTAGATTTCAAAAAGGCCATGTGATGTCACTTAAGGTAACCCATTAATCAGATGACTGTGTTACAGTTACATGTTTTTGTGTGTGAACCTTAAAAATTCAGCCACAAAATAAACCACCACAGCAACTCAATCCTCCCATTAAAGGAACTGCTCCTTTTACTAACTGTTCTTGAGTTTGTTATGGGGCAAATGTGCCCTGCCTCTCGGCACGCTAACCTTCATGGGAGTCGACGTTCAAGCAGTGCATGGGCCCAGAAGGCTGTTGTTTTGTAAATACCACACAACACATTCCTAATGTACTTAATCTCCAACTCGGCGCTTCCCTAAGGTCACCTCCACGTATATGCAAAACGAGGGACCAGTTCCTATACGGAGTTCAAGGTTCAAAGGCATGGTTCATTACAGCTGAATGAACTGTGGTTTTACGAAATGCCCTTATTTTGACACTAGAAATGTAAATAAACAAATGTGGGGTGGGGGGGGGTGTCCTGGTATCATTTAAATAGGTGCGATTTCCTACGTTATATATTGCAACTAAAGATCAGCTTTATGTGCTCAGTAAAGCCCAGTTCTCAGACTCCCTCAAAAACACCCTGGTTAATAGGTGTGCTAGGTGTTTTGCCATTACTATCATTATATGTGTTAAACAGCTATTGATATTTTCAGTAAAATTAGATCCATTTTATGTCATTTCCTAAATGTCACATATTACTTCCTGGCTGGATGACAGGCTCAAAGCAGGCTACCCTGCACTGGGGCTGCTGTCGCATTCGAAAAGATTCATTCTGGAAAGGTTCAGACACCAGAATGCAATACTCAAATATGACTTTTATTTTTCCCTTAAACTGATCTGCTTTCATGTTTTCGTGCTGCCAGTAGATGTTCATTTGGTGAAATGTTCAATTAATGATTGTGGTTCACAGATCAGGCAAGATATTGGCTGCGGTGTTGCACAGGGCAGCTGTGATTGGCTTGTAAGTAAAGCCTTGGTGAAGGCTAGAGTCCTTCTTTTTTGCCATCAGGAGAGAAAAATGACATCGGGTTGACGTGGGATGGACCGAGGTGCTGTTTGGTGCCACACATCAGTAGGGTAAATCTTACTTATGTCTGAGTCTTACTCATGACAAGGCAAGCAAGTTGTACTGTGAAGTAATATGGCACTAGAAACTCTCAAAGTCAGTCCTATAATACTCCCTCTATAGTAGCAAAGCATTCAGTCAGAGGCACATTAAAGGTACACCTTACTTTGAAATGCTAATGAGACTTAACACTGAGCTGAAGCTTGTGGGGCCCAGGTGAGCATTATGGAAATTAGATCACTGCAATTGGTTTCCGCTGGAAAATTGGATCATTCTGATTGGTGTTCTCTGATTTCCATTCATTTTTAGCTCTGCATCCAGTTTTAAGTGAAGTGTTCTTAGAACTATTCGCCTTTTTTTCTGCCAAATATCTCTCATCCAGTTCTCATAATGGTTTAATTCAGTCTTTCAGTCTTCAGTATTGTTTATAGACTGATAAGGCATGTGTTCTAAAAAAAAAAACAGTTCTACTTATAAAATCTGATCAAAAAAGTATTCATTGCATCCTGTATATTGTTTGACTGACAGTGCCAGGATTTCACCCTGCGACCCTGCCCACGCTGGAACTCCGGTTCTGATACTGTCTGGACCGCCTCCAAATTCTGTCGTCATGGATTCCTTCTCTGTGGCATCGGGCTGAGGCATGGCCTATGAGCTGGGGTCATCGTAGGTCACGCCACCAAACCCAGCCGCTTCACCTTGGCTGAGAGGAAGGAGTGGATGATGAAGACGATGGTCTTGGGACAGGCATGGAGGTCCAGTTGCTGGGAAACAAAGGGAGAAGAAAGCAGAGGAGGGAGGGGCAGCGGATGAGAGACTGAACCCGAATCAGGCGGGGGGGGGGAAATGAAAGGGGGCGGGGCAGTGATGACAGCAGCATGTTTTGGAGGGGGGGGGGGGTCATGAAGGTGAAAGACAGAGTGGAAAAGTTCGTGCACAGAGACAGAGGGAATTAAAGGGGAGCTTACTGGGAACACAGGACTGGGATCAAAGACGAAAGTAAGAGAGAAAGAAGTAACGTGACGTGAGTGGGAACGGGGGGTTTGGGGGGGGTCTGGGGAGTGAACTCGAGCAGGAAAGTTGAGCTAAAAGAGGGATGAAGAGTGAGGATGACGAGGGAAGGAAGGCACGGGGCGGGAGGAAGCACGCTCTCTCACGATCTCGGCCTCCGGGCCTCCGAAGTCGAGGAAGATCATGCGCACGCCGTCGTCAGAGGACATGCGCAGTCGCTCGAACGGCTGCTGCAGCAGGATATGCCTCCGGAGCCCCGCCTCCTCGGTGAAGAGCGAGAAGCCACTGTCTATGTGCACACTCAGCATGCACGACTGTCCGTTCCAAGAGCATGCTGCAGGAGAGAGGGAGAGAGAGAGAGAGGAGAGAGAAAGAGAGAGAGAGGAGAGAGAAAGAGAGAGGAGGGGAGAGGGAGAGAGAGAGAAAGAGAGGAGGGGAGAGAGGGAGAGAGAAAGAGAGAGAGGAGGGGAGAGGGAAAGAGAGAGAGAGAGAGAGGAGGGGAGAGGGGGAGAGAGAGAGCGAGGAGGGGAGAGGGAGAGAGAGAGAGAGAGGAGAGAGGGAGAGAGAAAGAGAGAGAGGAGGGGGAGAGGGAGAGAGAGAGAGAGAGGAGGGGAGAGAGGGAGAGAGAAAGAGAGAGAGGAGGGGAGAGGGAAAGAGAGAAAGAGAGGAGGGGAGAGGGGAGAGAGAGAGCGAGGACGAGAGAGAGGAAAGAGCTGTAGTGTCTGTAAAAACTTAAACCTTTAGAAAATCTGATTTTATTGTAAGTCGCATTACAACTGGCTCGTCTTCATTTTATGACTAAACGTCAATAAAGATGTTTCATATGTTATTCGTGAATTACGATGCATTCAATTATATGAATGTGCTGAAAATAGAATCGAGGGACAGTGCAGATAAGATCGCTCATTTTTCATTTTCACACTAACCATGGGGGTTTCTAGTTTCTCTTTTAGCAAACCATGATCACTGTTTCAGTATGATATCAATCAAATATTTTAATATACCATCAGCCCACTGTTTTTTATTGGAAATCCAAGAAAAGGCGAATAAGATTAAAACCAATTCACTACTGGTAGAGTCAGTCATCCACTGAACTGCTGACAGTC
Source organism: Brachyhypopomus occidentalis (assembly GCA_020368025.1). Taxonomy (NCBI): domain Eukaryota; kingdom Metazoa; phylum Chordata; class Actinopteri; order Gymnotiformes; family Hypopomidae; genus Brachyhypopomus; species Brachyhypopomus occidentalis. The sequence continues at coordinate 244,456 of JAGXOD010000013.1, forward strand.
CACTGGTGGTTCAGTCCTCTAAATAGAGACCAGAACTGCTGACACCTCACTGGTGGCACTACTGCTGTAGTAGTACTACTATCCGCAGTACTACAGACAGAGCACTGGTGGCACCAGTCCCCTAAAGAGAGACCAGGACCGCTGACACCTCACTGGTGGTTCAGTTCTCTAAATAGAGACCAGAACTGCTGACACCTCACTGGTGGCACTACGGCTGTAGTATCACTGATGACAGTCCTCTAAAGAGAGATCAGTACTGCCTGCACCTCACTGGTGGCACAGTCCTCTAAAGAGAGATCAGTACTGCCTGCACCTCACTGGTGGTGCAGTCCTCCAAAGAGAGACCAGTACATCCTACATCTCACTAGTGGATGCTCCTCTAAAGAGAGACCAGGAAAGCTTACTCCTTTCTGCTTGGCCAATACTGGCCTTCATTATGCCAGCCACATATCCGTATCCATTCACACCGCCCTTGCATCGGTTAGGCCAATAGGATACCCAGAATGCAATTCTTTCCCCATTCTGCTCAGGCCAGACCCCACCAC